>JANZLX010000212.1:10972420-10983859 GCA_025531955.1 Erythroxylum orinocense
GATTATCAAGAACTTGCAGGTTACTCATGTTATACATCTTCATTCGAGCCAAAGAGTAAGTCCAGGTTTGAGATTATTCGAGGGGCATAGGGACAGTGTGTTTTACATTTTTGAAGTATTTTTATGGTGCAAAAAAAACAAAAACAAAAAAAGGAAAGAAAAGAAAAGATTTTTTTTGTTCTTTAGTTTTATGTTGCTATTGTCGTCTCATCTTTTAGTAGTTTGCTTAGTGACTTCTATTTGGCTCTACTGAAGACTGTTTGGCTCTATCATCGGTATGGATCTCTCACGGGTATCTCTCTATGTTTCGGGCATGTCTCTCAATATTTTGAATGGTGGTAAATTGTCATATTGACGTGCTTATGATTCTTCCGCTGCATCTATGGTTGATTATTATGTTTATGCATTTTGATACTGTTTTGTCTCAAGAGGGAGACATCAGGTTGTTTATGGTGAATGTTTCATTCAGGGGGAGATTTCAAGATATATATGTGACTGTATGTCTTGCTTTTTGACATCTTTTTGTCCCAATGGGAAGAAATTTAGATGATTGGATAAAATTGATGTTCTTTGGAGCTTGATATTTGATTAAGGGGGAGTTCTCTCTCATGTAGATTGTGAATTTGATTTATATGTCCGATTATGTTATTTAAGGGGAGTTTTATGTTTATGATAAAAATGCCAAAAAAGGGGGAGATTGTTAAGATTTATGTCAAATATATCTTATTTTATTTTTGGCATTTTTATTAGACATGAGAATTACCATAATTCTTGAAGATGTGCTTTAATTGGAGATTGCATATAGGAGATTATTTTTGTTTTGAAATTGGATGTTGCTTTGGATTTGAATTAGAGTCTATATCTATTTTAAGCAGAATTTTCGGTAAAAAGATAAGGATCCGATAGTGTCCTTGATTTGAAAGGAGTCTTTGAAGAAAACCTAGGAGGTGTGCATGTGTTACATGAATTGAAGTGGATGCGGGCTGCGCATATGAGCTACTGATTTTTGAGAACAGAACTATTAGCTGCTGCTCTAATTTCCTTTGATCCTTTATTGTGAACTGTGTTACTAAATTTCTGGTGTTTTTATTATTTCGATTTTGCTTATTTCTATATTTTATTGATGTCAAGAAAATTTGCGGAAAGTTTGTGAAATAATTAACCCCCATCAATTTTTCAGTAAAAAATTGAATACTGAAATATAAAATATACATGAATACTGAAGTATATGTGGAGATATACATCGAAGATATCCACTGACTATTACTATTTCCTATTATGGAACGCCACAGCTACTTTTAACAAAAGTAAGAAATGTTTTAATAAACAGTTCCCCTTACTAGAAAAAACAGACGCAAAGACTAGCTCCTGTAAAACCCAACAGGCAAATAGTAAGAATTATTAAAATTTTCATCTTTTTCTTGCGGATCTCAAGAGCCACCGCCTTCTGCCCAATATAAAAATACCTGAGACTCCATAGTTTAGAAGACAGACAGTCCCGTCATTAGTTTCAAACTTTTCAGGTGGAAATGATATACACTTGTTTGTGACCTGTAATGCTCTGTTTCTTCCTTCGAATCTGCTAGGTGACCTTCCCCGTCACTGGAGCGTCTCTGTTATATTAACCGCACTTTAGATACATGTTAATGTCACACAAAATTAACCTAACTAGGGTTAATAATTAACCAAACCATAGTTTGGTTAGAAACCCATACTCCGCACTCCTTCAAAGCAGTTTATATACGAACCAAACCTTGCCGGTGATTCTGTATACATAAAAACCAAAGGAAGCCACCTTATTTACATGATGATGCTCGGTGAACAACACCGTCCAAATCCAACGGTTCACGTCCCACCGTGGAATCTAATCGATGACTCCAATCCCGATTTCTACTCTGGCAATGGCTCTGCTGCCTCCGACTACAATCCCTATTACCTACAAGAGGCTCTGGCAGCGCTGCAGCGTTACCTCCCGTCGAACGACCCCGACTTTGACCCCGAGTCTGATGTTCTGGGTCTGGAGCCGGACTCTCCCGTGGACGCTTACTCGTGCGATCAGTTCCGCATGTTCGAGTTCAAGGTGAAGCGGTGCGCACGTGGCAGGTCGCATGACTGGACAGAGTGTCCATACGCCCACCCTGGCGAAAAGGCACGACGCAGAGACCCGCGCAAGTATCATTATTCGGGAACTGCGTGCCCTGATTTTCGAAAGGGTAATTGTAAAAAGGGTGATGCTTGTGAGTTCGCTCATGGCGTGTTTGAGTGCTGGTTGCATCCGGCGCGCTACCGCACTCAGCCTTGTAAGGATGGGCAGAACTGTCGGAGGAGGGTTTGTTTCTTCGCTCACACGCCGGAGCAGCTAAGGGTTTTGCCGCAGCAAAGTCCAAAGAATCTCAACTCTCCCGATTCCTATGACGGGTCGCCTCTCCGTCAAGCGATTGAGGCGTCTTGCTCTAAGTCGCTTCCATTTTTGTCATCTCCGTTGTCGGTTTCTCCTCCAACAACTCCGTCTGGTGATTCGCCACCTATGTCCCCGATGACACAGACTTTGAGTCGGTCGCTGGGGTCTGCTTCTGTAAATGAAATGGTGGCTTCTTTGAGGAACTTGCAGCTAGGTAAGGTAAAGTCTTTACCATCGTCATGGAATATGCAGAATGTGCAGGTTGGTGGATCGGGATTCGTTTCTCCGCGCGGGTCCATTCTCCGACCTGGGTTTAATAGTTTGCCGACGACCCCGACACGTGTGCCAACTCGATCTGGACTTGGACATGTAGATTTCTGGGACAAGGCTTGTGAGGAGGAGCCTGTAATGGAAAGAGTGGAGTCGGGTCGGGACCTGCGAGCGAAGATGTTGGAGAAGCTGAGTAAGGAGAATTCAGTGGAGCGAGTGGAGGCGGATCAGAGTCAATCAAGTTGTGCTCCGGACGTGGATTGGGTGTCTGAGCTGGTGAAGTGAAAGATGAAGCAGTTGTTAACTGATTTGGTTGGTCGGAAGTGTGATCATTGAGTTATTGGTTTTGAGCGGAATCCTCTTTTACAATTGGTGTATATATTGGGTTGGAGAGGAGGGAGAATGTGATGTTCAAACGAAGAATTCTGATCGTATTATGTTTGTACATGTTTAAGACAAATTGTTTAAGGTGTATTGCGAGTGAAGAGTAGAGACTGTTTTGGGGGATTTAACTCTGAAGAATTTGGACAATCACTTTTGTTGCAGTAGGTACATAGCAGACTGGATATCGATTTGCTCATGTATTTTTGTTTAAAGTCCCGTAATATTATTGTAAGAGAATTTGAATTTCCTTGCTCTTCCTTCCGTGTAATGTCTTTCGCATCTCTAAAAATCATCAATTGTTCTGTTTCTCTTTAGTTATGGAATAGTTTATCTATCTATCTATCTTCGTTGGATTATAAGATCTTTGAGAGGATGTTGGCAGGGAAGAGTGCAGAAGGCGGGGTTAGGTTGAAAAGGAGGGAAAGAAGTGTAAGATACACTACGTTCTAAGAAATTTCAGCTTATAACTGTTTTAGGAAAGTTGTGTCTTGTATGATCATAATAATATTTTTCACAATGATAATAATAATAATGTAATGTTACGACGGAGTGGGAGTGGGAGTGCGTAAGAAAGTTCAAATGACAAATTAAATTATCTAGACGTAATACATTGCTATATTGATGATAATATGTAGGGTACGGGTGGCAGGGAGTGATTCGACTTTTAGTGTAGTCTTTGATTTAACACGCAACATCCAAAAAGTAAAGTAAAATTAAATTTTATTGCCTGTTTCCGCCATTGGATTTCCCTACTTTATATATGGCCGTTCAACTGCACCGGATAAGCCCTTAAGACGTAATCCTGATAGGTATGGTCCTACTTGTTGATTTAGACGTTGACAATAACTCTTTGATTATTATTATTATTCCAAGTGAGGGTAAGGCTACTTACCTGGCCGTATTTATCTCAATATATTTGCTGTGGACAAAGACAACTTTTGTGTTTTCATTTGGATTATAATTATATTCCTTTTAATTCCAGTTATTCTAAATAATATAAAGTTCTTTTAAATTTTTATTTTCTAATTTAATATTAATTTTTTAAAATTTTATTTTAACTATATATTTCTATTCATTACGTCCATATAATTTTTTTTTCTTAACTTATATTTATTTGAAGGATTAATTTAATAAATTCAAAAAAGTTACTCCTTTTTTTTTCACTTGACAGGAAGGAACAATTCAATCTTTTGACTTCAAGGGCAATCTACAATAGGAGAACAAAATTTTAAGTTAATTTCTTTTTATTAGCAGTTTTACTTTATCTAGAAGTGATCATTCGAACAGTAGATATAACCTAATGATCAAAATAAGTGAGATTATAGGCTTAACTGTTAGATGAGCGTTCAAGGAAAGAAAACATCCATATGTAAAAATAAGGCATGTATTATTTTGAATGTTTTTAAAATTGAACTGAAATTTAAACTGATAAAAGATTAAAAAAAATTGTTATAAAATTAGTTAAATATTAAATAAATTTAAAATATGATTAAAGTTTAATTAAAAAAGTTGTTAAATAAATATTAATTGATTTATAAAATTAATCTATTAATTAATAAATTATATTACAAATTATTAAACTGAATCAAATAAAAAATTAAAAACTTAACCTGTATGTCCAGTTGCGTGTTCGAATACTTTACTGAATACGTAGGCGGCGAGGTTTGCACAGAGTAGCAGGCCCAGGCTTGCCACCGGCGCGGCTTTTGTCTGAAAGAATTACGAATACGTACGTCAGGTTCCTGATTTGGGTCGACTTCGGAGTTCGGACATTCTTAGTTTCAGGTTGCACGCTTGGATGGGCATTTTGACAAATGGACATTCTCCGAGTTGCGTAATTCTCTCTCTTCCTTACAGCTGTTAGACGAAATCCGAAGATACATTGAGGGGGAAAAAAATTAAATAAACAAAAGCAAGTTTGTCTACGACGTAGAAGACGTCAAAATGTTGTGTGATTCTATCCACAGATTTTAGTAGTGTCAAATTTCTACATGGTCTCCGTCTAAAAGTCTCTTCCTTACCTTTGGGTTTTTCCGATAATAGAAATAATATTTGATCAGAATATTTGATTGCCGACGTTGAAAATTAGAACTGTGCCCTTAGAATCGAAGCCTGACCCCATGCCGTGCCGGCTAGCAGCTGCATCATTCGCTATGCATGCATGGCATTAGGAACTAAAGATAACAACAATATAAATTTCAGTGATACGTGATATCTGAAAAAATTTAAGGATATGCAATTTTATTAAAAGGTTATTTTTATCTAAAGAGAGAGAAGAAAGGAAAATAAATCTGAGATGCTAAATATTATATATATTCTTATATTTGTTTTCTCATCCCGCAAAATGGTCCCCAGTTCCTGCAATTTCTGACAAGTATGGAAGATTTTCCTGGAAATGCAAGGTGTTGTTCATTTCTGAGCGACTAGCTAACACTGGACCATTTAAGGCGACGTTGTTCTTTCAGCCAACAGGACTGCTAAAGTTATAGCAGTACATGTGCCTTGTCGAATTCTTTGGGTACATCGGAAAAAACCACACTTGCCTTGGGATTTAATGTTAGTTGATCAGTGTATGAGCTCAATAGGTGATAGCCAGTGTCGTTTCTTAAAAAGTCGGAATTGCTGTTGAATTATCTGCCAAGATAATGCGACACAACAAGAGGAAGTGTGCTTGACTTTGTCGAAGATAAAGTTGATGGAGAGGGTCCAGCACTGATGCTATGCTTCAATGACAATTCGGTGAATGGAATTACAAGTAAAAATATTCAGAGTTTGGTCTTTGATTAGATGTGGCAGCTAATTATCACATTCGATGACCTTATCTCTCACAAGAAAAGATAAAAACTCGAAATTCATCTTCTCCAACAGTTTCATAATCTTGAACTAGTAAATTTTGCTAAGTTGTGTTTTAGCTATTTACCGCCGGAAATGAAGTGTAGGCCGTAATTGGTAGAAACGTAAAGTAAGAAAATTGTCAACTATTTCTCCCACTAAAAGCCTTGTACAAAATTCCCCATCCCCAGTTCTTAGATTGCGAGTTTCCTGCGGTTCAATGTGTCCTTTAAGAGGGAAAATAAGTTGGGCCATGGCAATTAAATTTGACAGCGAAATGGAAGGGGTACAGACACATTTTCGTCAATGACAAGTGAGTGTAGGAAGGAAAAGAGGTCCATGTACAGTGATATCCCGGCACATTGAAATTGCCGTCAACTTAAGTTATTGAATAAAGCGATATTCCTATTTCATTAGGTCGCTGCTGTGCATCCATATCTGACATCGTGTCCGTATGTGAGACCTTTAAGCCTCGTGGTTTTAATAATACAGACATATAATTTAATGGCCAATTGATTTTAAGGTTCTAACCGTATTAAATTTGGAGTAGAGCATGACATTCAAAATTGGAGAGGCTTATCTAAGTTTTGGATAAGAGATAATTTTGACTTGAAACAAGGGCCGAAGCCCTAGAAAAATATAGAGCTCTTGGGTACATAAAGATGTTGTCTACGTGGCTGCCTAATATGGGCCTTTTTACAATTGAAGATCATCCATAACCAAGTCGTTTTCATACAATGGTCCTCCGATGAATTTATTATGGGTTGCATAAGTGGACCATTGCGCGAGCAGCCTGATTCCATTGATTGCTACATGACGTGGAAAAGCTTAGACAGGATAATCAATAATGTCTTGTCGCTTCTGCTTCAACGCACGGCAAAAAGATTATCAATTATCTCCTCATAGTTTCTAAAAAGTTAAAATCAATCCTTATTATTATATATAATATCACCTTATAGTTTGGATTTTCAAAATATTATTAACAACAGCCTCCTTTAATTAATTAAATTTATCTTTAAAAAGATAATAATTACGTATAATTATTTATTCTGTATCATCTTCTAGAAATACCAGTAATCATACGAAGCCTTAGTTGGCTTAATTTTTGTAACTGATTATTAGGTCCCGAAAACAAAAGTCCTCGAATTAGCCAGATAGTTATCTAAAAAGGTTTGAATAATTAGTGCTTTATGTTTTAACACTTGGTATGAAATTCGATATGTACATTTATTGTTCATATAGAATTTCATACCAAGTGTTAATATTATTATTAACACTTGCATAATGAAATTAAAGTACCATTTCTTTTCATTTGATAGGGTTGAAGGTAAAGTTTTCAACTTTGTCATGGAATTTGATCCAATGACTCGTCTGTCTCGTGTATATTCGCTTTCTCTTAATTACCATTTGGGAAAATATATATGGTTCAGTTTTTCTTCCCAACTTTAATTATTTCAATGCCTTTATAGTCTCAAAGACAATACTTTTCGTTAATCAAGTAATTAATACTACATATATGTGTGAACACGTGAAGGCATTACTTGGAATGTTCAAAAGCATCAAGTCTATTTTTAAATTCAAAGGAAACGGAGGTGAAAGTAAAATCCAATTCTAAATTACTTGAAAAAAAATAATTATGCATAAGTATAACCACGTGATTACAATTTCTTAACTACGACTAAATTAAGGAATACAAATTCTATTTTACGTCTAAATTATTGCTTTGATTACTACGACTAAATTATTGCTTTGATTACTGCCAAACACTACTTGAGGCAAAGCAAGAAAAGCGAGGCGACTTTGACTGGCGAAAATTGCAATGAGAGGAAATTAAATGCAGTGATCATGAGAAATTATAATAACCTATTAAGGAAAATCAAATTATTATATAGGAGGAAGTGTTAGAAATTGAATTTTCACATGTATGATCTGAACCCATTCAAGCCAGAAAACAATTACAATGGTTGGTGATGAAAATAACATGTTAATTAAGCTACTTGGTTGTTTAAGTGACGCAAATATATATATATATATGATTAATCGGAAAATACTTCTTATCCAAGTAAAGCTTAGACGCTGTTGAGTTTCTCTGACCTCGTTTTTAGCTCATCCTGTCATTGTGAAGCAAACGCATTAACGGGTCTTGTGGCATCTAAATTTACTGGGAATCACGTATATGTTACTCAGGCTTCGAAAGTCATTGGAGATCCGTTAAAAAATATTAATGGATTGTTGACACGCAATGCGTAAGAAAGGAATTACCAAAAAAATAAATAAAGAAATGCGTAAGAAAGGCTAAAAAAGTCTTCTACAACATAATGGTTGGTAGATCTTCAAACTTTACTACTTCAAGAAGTTGAAATTAGGTCTATGACGTTAATCTACACGAATGAGTTAGCTAAAAAATGCAATTACAAAACGTGACTAGCACCGAATACAAAAGATGTACAATTGGCACCAAAATTTGAAGGTTAAGAAATAGAATGTAGCCAGCGCTAGAGTCATATGAGCATCAGGTGTCCATCTTTTATTTATTTTGTGAACTAGAGAAACTGGAGCAAATTGGCGTCAAAGTTGAACATGTAACCAGCACCAGACTACTCGTCTATATTACATCCATTAAAAGCTCCAAAACAAAATCAGCGTTGATGTGTTTCTAAGATAGACAATGGGCACGTGTTTTAGTTGTTTAGGATTTTGTTATTTTTTTTAGGATTATAGTTTTAGGGTGTTATGTTTATGAGAAACTTTATTGTAATATATAACTTATTATTGTTATTGTTCAATCCAAAATCTTAAAGCTTTTTTCTTCAATCTTTCTAGAGCAACTCTTGTTTTAGTTCCCTAACAACTCATGATCTTATTTAATTTGCTAGTGGATCAAATCATATAATTTTATCACTCTCAATCTTTTCTTTTTTGTAGCGCCCCCTTACCGTAGAGTACGCACTGGGACGCTCGGAGGTCATTCCGGTACATATCCTATAATAAGAGCGAGCTACGTTCGATCACTGCAGTCACCTCATATGGCATCATAATATTATTTGCTTATAAATTATCATACGACAAATCACAAGATTATTAAAACCAACTTTTCCTCATTTCATTTCTCAAAATTGAAAGTATACATTGTGCCTTTCAAGCTTTACTACATGTACATCAACCAAAATCTAGTACAAAGGTACTACATGAAAGAGGAAAATATATACAAATCTATCTAAGTCATCCAAAAATTCCAACTGACCGACTTTTGAGCTATGACTTCACTGTTCAGAACACAATCTACACGGTTGTGGAGCCACTCAGTAACTAGCGTCGTCTCTCGGTCCTGAAAAGTCAACGTTGTAATTTTGGTGAGTTTTGCGAACTCAGTGAGGTAACCATCATCGATGGTTCACTCAATTCATGCAACTCATCATTTCACATAACACATAATCACATACTGTACTTTACATAAGTATCACATTTTCACTCAGCATAAGCACGTTGCTCAATTAAATTGATCACACAACCATGCATATAAAATGCTTATGAGACCCTTTCCAATTATTACGTTGTTGTGACCGAGTGTCTGAACTGTCCCGTATCCAATTGGATACCGGGCTCATTAGTTGTTGAGCCTATGACTCTGAATCACTTTCGAGCTCGAGGCTCGGTTTCACTTGTTGAGCTTTAAGCTCTATCGGTGGCTACTCAGGTCACAACTATCATTATCTGATTATGCATTCATGAATGAAATGCATGTAATACAATTCATCACGGTATAAAGCACATAGGTCTCATATTCACATTCAAGCAGCACTTCAATATCGCAATTCTCAATACACAATCATTGGACCTCCTGTCCGGAATCCACAATCAAATCACAATCATTGATTATTCAAAGCATAAGCAAGAGCAAACAATAATTGAGAGAAACCGTCTAGGTTACTCACCAACTACTCCCGAAGCTAATGCCTGGAAGTTCCGGCAACGTCTGTGAGTTGACGTTCCAGTTGCTCCTCTATAACAAGTAACATATACATTTATCACAATTCGTACCATGAAGGTATTTAATAATGCGCATGAATGAAATGAAAGATGTACAATGCATGTTCATGACAATCCCGAGTATTTATCCATCAATTCCATCGCAAAAACATTGTCATTACAACACTCACCTTTTTCCAAATCACACTTTAGGGTCTATCATTCATACCAAATTAAGAAGTGAAGATGAAGTAATTTGATTATACTCCTTTCTAGAAAGGTATTCCTCTATGTCTTATGATTTCATTGACACCAAAATCACTTAATTTGGTTTAGTAGATTAGGAGATATACCTCAAACATTTGTGGACTGTTAACCTACTTTCTATCTCAAAATTGAAGACCTTAGAGACTGAATCAAAATTCCACTTCTTCATATAATTTGTAGCCCTATTTCTCTAGGTTACTCCAATTAAAAACTCATCTCATTTGGAATCCTATAGGTCCAAATATGATCAAAACATCGAAGTATGCCCAGTAAAACTAATCCCATTGACACTGTTCCAATAGACTCCCACACTTTCCTTTAATCAGTCTCTTTCTATTCAACACCATTTAATACAAAATTTTATGGAGATGTAGGAAAATGTGTTAGAAACTTATTGCTTCAAGAACCAAGTCATTTGGAGATCTAAAGAAGGATTTAAGACCTCAATCAAATTGAACCTAGTTTGGCGCAATTACCATAACTCTTGCTACAAAATTCAGATTGCTTTCATGTTTAGACCATTGGAAAGAGGACTTCGAGATCTACAACTTTGATGAAGACCACAAAGAGAGATTCGGCCTCTAAGATGCTCAAAAATCACGATTTCAAAAGTTGTCCTGACAAGGTCCATTTAACGGACATGCATGTCCTTTTAACGGACATTGTCGGGCAAAACTGCCCCATTTCATCCAAGAAAGTCAGTTAAACGGACTTCTATGTCCGTTTAACAGACACACATCGACCTAGGAGTGTTTTTACACCCGAGAAGGTCCGTTTAACAGACCTAATGTTCATTTAACGGACATATGTCTCCAAAACCTTCCTCCAAAGCCTCTTCCAAGGTTCCTACACTTATTCTATCATCATATATACCCATAACCTTCTCAAATTCACCTCTTCTGGCATAAAACCACTTCATAACATCTCAAGTTTAGCTCAAACTCATCTATACTCCATTCATATTCCCTAATTGGTCATAAACACCCAAACTAGAACACCAACATACACATTCATACATAACTTTTACTGCACTAAATTCATGTCAATATTTGGGACTCTTAAAGACAAAATTTAAAATCAATATCTTCATAAGAAATGTTGCCAAATGCCTCTAGTTTCATCCAAATCAAAAATTAGTTCATTTGAACAACTATAAAGGAAGTTATGGCTCATACATTGAAGCATACTCAAGACCATGCTGCTGCAAAATTTTCCAGATTTTCAAACATTCATTCTTAACATCTAACTCATCTTATACCTTCTTATACCTAGATCATCTTCTCCATTACATTTCCTCATCAATCTCTACCTAATTC
>JANZLX010000212.1:10988455-11005967 GCA_025531955.1 Erythroxylum orinocense
TGAGGAAACTTTTGGTTTCAAAAATATGCTGAAATTATACTGATGCTTTATAGTAAATTTTCAAATGATGCCATGTGAAGTAATTGTAAGTGATCAATCGTAGTGTGCCTTTATCGTAGAATATGTGCCAGAATGACCTCCGGGCGTTCCGGTGTGTACCCTGCGGTTTTTAAAGGGGCGCTACATTATTGCTAAATGTTCATGGTCTGATTCGGGGGACTCTATCATAGACATTACATAGAAAATCTTAACTCAATCAGTCAACTCAAAATCAGAATCATATTCTTGTACTAGGAAGTTGTATCTACATGCTTTGGAGAGAGCGTAGCCTAAGATGTCTTGCCAGTAAATTCTCTTTGAAAGAGGCTTTGATATCTAGGATCATCACTAAAGTTCGGGAACTCATTTTGTTAAAGAATCTTCACTTGGCATGTAGTTCAAATATACGTTTCTCACTGCGGCTATAGTGTAACTAGTTGTGTTTTATTCTTACCTTGGTTTACCATTCCTAATACTTTGCCTTCATAGGTATCTAGATAGGAGTAATCCCTCTTGTTTGTAAGCTTGTATGACCTTGTTTTTTCTTTATTAATTAATTCTATTTCTTTTCTAAAAAAACTAATTTATAGAATTTTATATTTATAGTTGGGAAACTATTTACTTTGAAAGAAGTCAAAACAAGTTTATTTTCTAATGAATTTAATGACAAGTAATTTCAAGTAGTTTTAGAGAAATTAAACATGAAAGTTTAGTTGTTACAGGTAGAATTAGTTAAAAGAAATTTTAACACCAAAAAAATTACGACCTAATCAAAATCCAAAACTAGGATTTGACTTGTAATAATTGTAAGAAAAGGACATATTAAGGTCTGTTGTTATAAATTGAAGAATAAAATTAAAAGGTGATAATAAAATATCACTTGATTATATAATAGGATTATAAAGAAGATATTCTCTTAATGACGAGGACAAAGGCAAGACCTCATCATAAGTGGAATTTGGATATTGGATATCTTTTCCCCATATTTCCGGAGTTGCTTCTCCACTTATCAACCTTTCAATGATAGAGTTATATTAATTAAGAAAAACCAGTCATATATACATTATTGTTATTATAAGAATAATCAAGTTTAGTTACACTGGTAATCAAGTTTGGTAACAAGTTTGACAGACATTCAACGAATTCCAAATTTGAAAAGGATTTTAATTTCCTCGAGTATCTTTGATGTAGATGAGTTTAGTTACACTGGTGTGGAAGGAGTTCTAAAAGTTACAAAGGGTGCCATAGTTGAGATGAGAATCAAGATGAATGATACTTTGTTAAAAATAGTCAATTTCATTAGCCTTTAGATTCAAAATTTCTAGGTCATTATTTATGTTTAAATCAAAATTCTTTAGAAATCATTATAATTAATTTTCATAACAGGTTTAATTTCACAAACTTATTCGTTAGGGTTAAATTCACTTAACCCTCCCATGGTTTGGCATAGTATTAATGTACTTTATAACTTTTAAAAACTATTAATCACCCCTTATAGTTTAGGTTTCATAACACCTATATATCCTGTTGTTTTTATAGGGCTGAAGCATAATATGTAAATAAAAGAGAAGAGAAAGCAAAGGTTTTGGCGTAGAGCACCATTGTATTATTGAATAGAAACTTATCAATTTATAGTCTTTTTCTAGCTAAAATTTAAAAACAGATAACATCTAATCTAAATCAACATAAAATAAAATCTAACTTATTTAATAGCTATCAAATCAATATCTCTAAACTGATTCCTAAAATCAAGAATCTACAATCCTAAAGAATTTTCCAACATATCCCCCCTACCATTAACTTCCATTAAAAAATCTGATTGCAGACTCCAAAATGACGTCGTGAGAGGACATATAGCACTACACGATGTTGTTTTCAAGTTCGTAGCTAAGGTTTGTAACGAAAGTTGATAGCAAGGAGACAAGTGTTATAAAACTAAATGAGGAGTATTGATAATTTTTAAAAGTCGATGAATACATTGAAAATATGTTAAACTACGGAGGAGGGAAGAGGGGATCCAACAAATTTTATCCTATTTTTTGGGATGGGAACTTTAGACCACTTTTGCAATTCGTGCCACTACTTTACCTATACTATTAATTTGTTATTGCGTTTCTTTTTTTAAACTTATAACTCCATATTTCTTCAACAGCCTCTTTCTAAAACCTAGGTAACCGATAAAGCTAAGATGCATAACACCTTCTCTTACAATAGACCTCTAACTCATTTTTCTTTTGGTTAAGACTTTATAGTTCTTTTCTTCCAGGTTTTTTAATCTTTTCAAAAAAATAAAAAAGAGGCGACTTCATTATCTTTTATTTATTTATTTAAGCCATTTCTATTAAGGGAATCCAAAAATATCAATGATAAATATGACCACTCCATCGAGGATAACTGAACATTTAGCCAGTTCCTTTCAAGGGTCACTTAGTCTTTAGATTTAGTAGTTAATCTCTCGCCTTGAGTGCACTAGCCTGTCCTAAATTATAGAACCAAATTCCTTAAGGACCAATCCGAATCTAAGTAATCTCTATAAACGAGTCATCCTTTTTTTTTTTTCCTCTTTCCAAAATGCCTTATCTAGTTTAGCATTCATCATCCTTATCACCCCTGCTACTTTCCTTTTTCTTCTTTTTTTAATGAAAAGTACATATTCTTTTCCTTTGAATTACATTTTTATTCCATATCATGTGGTTTTACTTTTCTTTCTCTCCTTTCCAAAATTCCTTTCTTGATTTTCTTTTACGACTTCTATCCCAAATTGGCTCCTATCCAATGCATACATTTGCATACGTGTCTTCATTTAGATTTAAGTGGATGATCTTATTCCAAGTTATTGTATGAAGTTATTTTTTTTAAAAAAAGTTATTGTATGAAGTTTGTCTTTACATAAAACTATCATGAAAGTCCTATTCATCAAAAGAAATAGAGACAAATCATAGTTAGGAAAGGAATTAAAGGCTTTACTCTTACCAATTTGAGAAACATTTACAAGATATTGGTATCCAATAAGGAGATTTGAGCATATTATAAATAGTGAGATTAGAAATATGACGCAGTAGCACGAAAGAACTTAATACTTCTATGCTCTCTTTAAAGAACATCATAATTCATTTATGAACAGATTCAACATATTCATGAACTATTAGATCCTAAAGTGCAATGGTCAATTATCAATACGTCTAAAAAATTTTAGCATCTAAGGTATCGTGCCTTCACCTTTGGCCAAAATGATCTAATGCCTACCGTAGAAGAAAATCAGGAGTTACTATAGATACTATTTAAAGTAGTAAATCATGTAATATTTCTATAAGCATCCCTTAGGGTAAAAATCTCTTAATTAGATTACTAAATGTAAAATGGGAAGTTGTAAAAGAGGGGCATCAAATAGGAAAGGTACAAGGTGGGTGTTGGTCTTTACCTTGCACGGATCTTGATAAACATTGGACTAGTTAGAATAACACATTTCATTTGCAAGGAATAACTTTAGACATCTATAAACTCATTTTGTTTCCTTCTTTCCCAAATTTTATTAATGAAAAAGCAATATATCTATTTAATAAATTAGTATATAATTAAATGAACCATATGTTGGCTGTTTTGGTGGAGAAGTTCGTAGAGGTACACTAATGTCACAAGGTTGGGGAAGGACAACTACACTGCTATACTCAATTACTTTATACCTGGATCTTAAACTATATGATTCATGCACATAGAACGTTCAACTTTCAATCTAAGCTTTTTTGGCCCACTAATGCAATTCACTTATCTAAATATAGAAGAATTAAGCAAAGAAATATTAGACTCTATTTCCAAATTAATAGCTGTAAGAGGTCCTCAATGGGTATATTTATGGATGCAATTTTTCGAACTTACGGAATGCACAACATGTTTTAACATGTCGCCTTTGCCTAAAGTGAATTTAACAGCAGCTTGTGCTTTAGCTTTAGTAATTAGACATTTTTCATCCAATTTAATGGTATATACCTAACTTGAATGGATTGATATATATATTATTATCTAGATTTCCTTGATCTAGGAATTGGATGAAGATAAAAAGAATGAGCAAATAACGTTGATTGAGATACAGCATCAAAGATTCTAAGTGTCTACAAAAGTATGGGGCTAACTTATTGAATCAAAATCAACCCCCAATGATAAGGATGGAAAAGGAAAATAAGCTAACCGAACCTATGCTCTATAGCTTGGTTAAAAAGATTTATGCTTTTTTGTTTCTTGATGCCTATAATAAGATAGAGATGCTCCTATAAGGATTAGTGCGTATGACCATCTTTTATATGTAAAAGCATAATACGAAAAAGAAATATGAAGAATAAGAATAAGAGAAAGAAATGTGAAAGAGGAAGTCTTAACGTGGAAGGGAAAGCTCAAAAGTTTATATTAGAATAAGATGAATGGAGGCAAGAAATCCAAAGTAAGATATTATAAGAAGAGAGAAATTTCCTTAAAGAGAAAAGAGCCAAAATCAAGCATTAAAACCGAAAGAAAAGTTGTAAAAAAAAAGTTAGAACAAGATCTTTGAGCAAAATGCAGTCAGATTTTGGATGATCTAAAGTAACGTTGGTTTTATGTAAGGATAAGCAAAAGTTTGGGTAAATTTAGTTTCTAAAACTCTCCTCTATCCTAAATTTTTATTAGATATTTGTCACTTGAATATGAATCAAATAAGATCATAACGTTATATTCTTCCTTTTTGAAGGTGATTCATTATAACCTCCCTACAAGAAAACAATACAAGTTATTAAGAAGAACACTCAATTCGCCTGATCAAAGGTAAAGCTGTTGGAAACAAGTCATCCTAAAAAGTCACAGGTAGAAGATCTTCAAGAGATAGCAGCCACACTTACAGAGTAGCTCAAACTCTCATAATAAGACAAAATAAGATGTTGAGAAAGAGCAACTCACTGGATCTCCAAGCCACAATGCCCTTTGCAACAACCTCATCATATCTATATGATCCTTATCTCAATTTTAACTATCCACCAATGTTTGTTCCTCCTCCACCACCAATGCCTACAATATAAGGAATGGGAATATCCTTCCTAAGACATTTAGCGTGAGAGCATATGACTCATGACATATTCCATGCCAAATCTAGCATTTATGCATGAACCTTGATTTGTAGATCCGATGAGAACCAAATTCTAAGGAATAAGGAGAAGCAAAGTTGGTAAATTGAGAGGAACTTAAAGAGTTATAACAAAAGATGGAGTGAATGGTAAAAATGACGAATGCTCTGGAAACATCAAGAATAAAAACTCCAAAAGATTTTTGTTTAGTTTTAACTTTTCACATTCTCCATAAATTCAAAATGATTGAATTTGAGAAATATATTCAAAGTATGGATCCTCAATGAAAATTGGGAATGCAGTAAAATGGTGGCACAAAAAAATAAAATAAAATAAAGAGTCGCTAGTGCATTGCTTTTTAAAAAGTCTAATCGGTCCTACATTTTGTTAGGTTATGAATTTGGATTGAGCTATCTTAAGAAGTAAAAAAGATTTAACCAATGCATTCCTTAATCAATATGGATTCAATCAAGATACCAAATTGTCAAGGTGAGAGTTACAAATGTTGAAAAAAAGGCTACTAAGCCTCAAGGAATTACAACCGATGAAAAAAAGTCTACTAAGGAGTATGCTTAGAGATAATGAGCAAATATTAAGGAAGCCCAATTGCCTTTGTCAAAAGAAGAAGGTTGCTCTTAGATCTGTTGAAAAAGTCTATATTGTAGCAACTGTAATAGTTTCTTAATAATTCATTTAATGAGATTGTGGGTTAGTGTGAACTACTTGATAGCACCCTCTGGAAAGGAAAGATTGATCTGAACATTTCTAAATAATCAAGAAGCTAAGCACAATTAGAAGAGAAGATAAAATGAATTAAGTTAATATTAGCAAAAGATAAGTAGCTGAAAAACAACAATAACAACATCAATAATAGCCACAACAAACAACAATCATTCTAACTAGTATCACCAAAACCGCAACAATCCACCACCTTTCAACTATAATCAACAAAAATAACCAAATGCAACCATCTAGACCATAACCACCTTATTGGTCAAATAAGCATCAATTTTCTAAGTAAACTTTCTTTTCTTCCAACTGGGCTAAATAACCCCCTTCCATTAGTAGGTTATAAACTTATAGAATATGGAATTTATGCTTATCTTCAGCGAGTGCCTCCTCTTCTTCCCCATCCACCATATTGATAATGATTCCTTTATAAGTGGGTAAAGCTTTAGCACTAACACTTAGTTGTGCATCTCTAGTTTTAAATTTTAACCAGCTATATATATATATATATATATATATATGAATGCCACTACAATTTAAAAGCTCTAAAAGTAGACATCTCATTTCCTCACCTTATCATTCTCAAATGAACGAGGCATTAGAAGCTACAAATAATCTCTAAAAGTAGTCTCGGTTGAAAGCTAACAAATGATGACTTGAATAATAAATAAGTAAATGGTGGGAGTAAGGCCATATCATTTAGGTGATATGCTTTAAATCAGTTATGTAAGGCCATATCATTTAGGTGATATGCTTTAAATCAGTTATGACAAAAGTAATGTGTTTATCATCATTTATCATGGTTATAGTTTGAAGGTTACTATCGTTAATGAATATATTTGCATCTCAAGAGTTTTTATCTTATAAAGACTATGACATATCGTTATTATCAAATGATTAGTGTTTGTATCCTTTTCACAAGACACTACTCATTTTGTAACCACACCGTTATTAATAAAATCTACTGTAATACAAAATTGCCTCTTGCGTATCTTATCTTGCTTTCGTTCACTTTAAACTTTTTCTTTGACGTTTGTAGTGCATTGATGAAATTCGTTACAGACAGAAAAAAAGGGTTGTTGTTTGATCGGACATAGATAGCCAATGAGTGGATTATTATTAAGTTGACAATGCAAAAAGGTTTGGTTAGTCATAAGGTATTGAACATAAAATTGGTGAGATAGTACGAAATTGATAGCCAATGATACAGTTACAAGACAAGCAAAATGGAAATTCTCTCCCTCTCCTAACAAACTAATGATGGAAAGATTATCAACACATATATTCATCAGACTAATTATGTGAGTAAGGACCTTATAATTTTCTCATGTTTGTATTCGCTAATAATCATCAATCGTGATCTATATGCTTGTATGTAACAAAATATGAAAGTCTAAAATATCAGAAGAAAGACCTGATCCAAAAAGTTATATTTTAAAAAACAAAAGAAATGAACCTATCAATTGGCTTAATCAAGGTAATATCTTCCTGCTTTTTAAGAATTATTTATCATGCATGTAAGAAGCAGCATTTAGTTTAGTTTTTATTTTAGCATTATATTTTATTTCAAGGCATATCCAGTAATAAAAGCCAAATGCAGTTTATTTCATCAATATCCAAGTCAAATGCATTTCATTTCAATACATATACAATATCTTAGCCAATTGCATTTCATTTCATGACATATCCAGCATCTGAGCGAAGTGCATCATATTTCAAGGCAAATCCGATGCCCCAGCTAGCTAGATTTCATTTTAAGGCATATCCAGTATCCAAGTCAATTGCATTTCATTTCACGACATACCCAGCATCTGAGCAAAGTGCACTTTATTTCAGGGCAAATCCAATGCCCAAGCTAGTTACATTTCATCTAAAGGAATATCCAATATCTAAGCAATTGTATTTCGTTTAAGGCATATCCACTATCCAATCCACTTTCATTTATTTTAAGGTATATCTAATATCCTAGCTAAATGTATTTCATGTGAAGGCATATCTACTATCCAAGTCAATTACATTTCAATCTAAGGCATATCAATTATCTAAACCAATTGTATTTTATTTCAAGGCATATCCAGTATCTAGACTAGTTGAATTTCATTTCAAGGCGGACATAATACCCAAGCCAAATAAATTTCATTTCAAGACATATACAATATTTTGTATTTAATTAGAGATATTATTTTCAATTAATATTAATTAGCTTTAATTATGAATAACTGAATTTAATTGAAAACTTTTCATATCAATATTTGCTCTAGTTTTTTATTAATTAATTTGGTACTAAGAAAAGAAGAAAAAAGCAAAAAAGACAAAACCAAAGGGTAAAAGCACTACAACAAACAATAGTTTTAGATTTTTTTTGCTACAATTTGAAATTCCTAGTTAAAAGTTACTCTTTAGCTACAAAATTTTAAAATCGTAGTCTATTGTAACAATACCTCCAAGTCAAAATATTTCACAGGTTATTTAAAATTATTAGCTATGTTTAGAATAGGCTACATTTATATTCATAGCTAAAAAGATATGGTGACATTTTTTTACCGTGAACTTTGTTTCGTAGCGCAATGTTTTTAGCTAAAAAATATTTTGTAGCTAAAAAGTTTTGACGACGTTTTTTAACTATGAACTTATTTTCGTAGCGGAAAGTTTTTAGCTACAAATTATTTTTCGTAACTAATAAGATTTAGTGAAAAATTTTAACTCTGAACTTATTTTTGTAGCCAAAAACCTTTTGCTATGAAATATTTTTTGTAGCTAAAATACACAAGTCCCTTAGCTATAAGGTACGGAAATAAATTTTGTAGTTAAAACGATTTTTTCCACGAAAATATTTTTGTAGCAAAAAAACAAGAAGAATAAAACAATAAAACAACGTCGTTTTGATTACCTAAAGACACTCGTCCTCTGTTTTGTCTTTCGTCTTTCTTTGTCTTCTACTAGCTCCCTTGTCTGTCTTCTCTCTGGCATGTTTTCTCCAGCTGCTTAAGCTTCCTCATTTGTCTTTTTTATTTCTGGGTATATTTTATGCAACTCTTCTCTCCAAGCTTCCAGTCTCTCTAGTGTTTTTTTGATGAATTTTGAACTTATCAATTACTGAAACCTAAGTTCTGTCATTCACTTTTATAATCATAAAATTGAGGTCTTTATTACGTGTTATTCTTTGTTTTGTTTCTAATAACAGGACAGCCAATTGTTGTTATTTCTAAGGTGCTAAGTAAATAATGTTGTTTATGCAAGTTTTTGTTTATAAGCTTACGTATAATTTGTATCACTCTTTCTTTGCGATGACCATTTTTTCTCATCCTTTTGTTGCTTACTGCTTGAAATATCATGGTTGTTTAGCTTAATGAAATACTCTTTCCTCGTAAGTAAAGCACTAGAAAGCTTTGGGTTTTAGATTCTGGCAAAACATTTAGGGTCTACTGTAAACGTTTTGAAAATATTAAGGTTTAACTTGAACTCTTCGAAATGTTAGAATTCAAGTTGTATTGTATTGTAAATGTTGAGATTCAAAATGCACTTTTGACCTTCTAATTGAATACCAATTAGGCATAAAGAAGATCCAATATCTTATATTAGTCTTTATTTATTAAATATATCATATCTAATCATAAAATTTCTCAAACTTTACAACCAAGTCTAGCGTAATTTAAACGCCTTTTCTTTCTTCAATATGTTCTTTATTTTTAACTCATTAAGTTCCTAAATATGTTAGTAATAGATATAAATTGTAACCCTAAATCATACTTAGGAATAGATAAATTAAACTCATTTAATTCATCTTTAATTCTTCGATTAACAATTTATGTCCATAGATCAATATTGACATCTAGTAGCGCATTATGACCACCCAAATATTTAGAAATATTAAAGTAATTTTGACTAATCTTTTCAAGCATAATATCTTCATATAATTCAATCCTTTCAGCATACAATGCGATTCGATAAAGAGTATGAAATAAATGTTTACTCTACTTGATCCCAATTATATTAGTTCTTCATCATTAGCAATTGTTTTTGTTAATGACATTTGTAAACTAGTTTACAAAGTGACATTCCTTCTTGGCTAAGGGTTTCATAAATCAATACTAATTGAGAATAATATAGCATTCTTCTTAATTGCTTTAGGGTAATAAATCCTATATTGATCACTCAACTACGTTTTTATAGCTCATGCTATATCCAACAACTACTGATTGAGCTATCTTTGACTAGAATAAGCAATATCAAATAAGATACTTTGGAGATTTCAACTCTGTGATCACTTATATAATCATCATAATGTGAATTTTCATAAACATATAAGTGATGTTCCAAATGGAATTCTCATATGAAGTTAATTAGTGAATTTGTTCTTTAATAAGCACCCATATGTTCATTGAAATATTTTCTACTTTACTCTATAAGATTAGCTACTTTCTTCATAGGGAAAAATATAATATGTTATATTCATTTTACATTCCATTAATGTTTAATCTTAATAGACTATTAACAAAGAGAAATTTAGGAATAATACATAAATGTAATTTGAATATCATAATTATAATCTCATCATAATTTCGTTTGCAATGTATATTTATCCTATGGACTTTATCATATGTATAAGATAAAGAATGCCTTTAAATAAGTATGTTATTAAACTACAACCAATTGATTGGCTATAACGCATAAACCAACAACTCCCACTTATATTAAGTCAATCATTTATCTTAGACTATACCGCCATATAATGATCATGATACTATTGGGATAGTGATTTAGTAAGATAATTCCATAAGATTCTTTATAGTGAGCATTTTCTTGAATCTTATAACTTCCATCTTAATTACCATCATAATTAAGAAAAACTACCTAAATACATACTTGGATCTTTGATAAGACCTTGGTTCGTTTTGCTTGCCTAATTGTTCTTATGTTTTACAGTACATTACTATCTTGAATAATGCAAAGAACTATACCAAGTCCATTAAATAACTCCTTGATCTAAAAAATTAGTTCCACTAAACAAAGAATGTATTATGTTTGGATTAGTAACTAATGCTACATTAGAACCATTTTAATATGAAAATAATATTGTTCTAAGTAAAATATACCTTAACTAGGATTTAACCTAAAGTTAATATCCATGTAAGCTTGAAATCAAATATAAACCCATACATAGAATTATAGATATCTTTAATACTTCAAAACTATTAAATATCTCAAATAATAAACATCTTTAGTATATTATCTATATACTAAAAATTTTTCATATTTATCATTATAGATATTACTTCCATAATTAATTTATTACATTTCATATATAATAAGAGTTGTTCTTCGACTATCATGTATTCAACATTTTAAAATATGACTTTTTTATTTTCTATGAATAGTATGTCCCTATATACTCTCACTGAAGAATACAACTATACTCCCATTAACTTTCTTGTAGTCATGATAAATTCAATTTAAACTCAAATATCAACTCATATATAGAATAATAGATATCTTCAATGTAACGCCACAACATATATCCTGGAAGTATTGTAGCATGCTTAGGGTGTATTAAAAAGTGAATATAATGAATTAAGTACATCTAAGTATAGTAAGAGATATAATGGTATTTAATGTAAAAGACAAGGGTAAATGGTTCGCTTTGGCATGGGCATACATACTTAGACATGAAATGTGTATGGAAATTTTTGATATGTTTGCTTAAATTTATGAATGTGATGTGAGGGGAATTGATAAACAAAGTATTCCATAAGTAAATGACATGTTTTTGCTTAAATTGAATGCATTTTTGTGATGCTCTTGCATGATAAAACCAAAGTTAGTTGATTTGGAATGTGTACCTCGCTAAATGGATAGGTTCAACTGAATATATTTTAGTAATTTGGCCATATCTTGGCTTGTAGACTTCCAAATTGGATAATTTTAATTGGAGATTAAACAAGAGACATAGGTATAAAACTTTTATGAAGGAACTAAAATCTGATTTTACCTATATAAGTTTTGAATTCTATTTTGAAGTTGAGTTCTAGCTAATGTCCTTGTTTTCGAACAGCTTGTGGTTTTTAGGGTATAACTCTCGATATAATTAAGCTAATTGCATGCAGTTTATTC
Organism: Erythroxylum orinocense; assembly: GCA_025531955.1. Lineage (NCBI taxonomy): Eukaryota > Viridiplantae > Streptophyta > Magnoliopsida > Malpighiales > Erythroxylaceae > Erythroxylum > Erythroxylum orinocense. The sequence continues at coordinate 11,000,425 of JANZLX010000212.1, forward strand.
CATTAGAAACTTAAGAGATAGGGGAATTAAATAAATTGACAAGATTATAGGCTAATATAGTAATTAAAGGAAGAAGAAGGACCAATATGCAATTTTCCAAAAGTCAACTCATGGAACAATAAAATTAAAACATATGTGTCTAATAGAATTGTAACACATGGTCCAATAGAAACATGGTTTAATAAAATTTTAACAAATGGTCCAATAGAATTGTAACATGTGGTCTAATGCGATTGTAACACATGATCCAATAGGATTGTGACATATGGTCCAATGGGATTGTGACATATGGTCCAATGGGATTGAAACATGTGTCTAGGACTAGAAAATTCATGAAATGAAACTTTGAGGGTTTAACTTCAAAAATTTTCTCCTCTCCATTTCACCTTTTTCATCCTATCATTTTTCACTTGGTAATTTATGCAAAGCCAAAGAGGAAGGGAAGGAAGACATTAGAAGAACTACTTTGCCAATTTTAAGGTTTAGGACTTCATTTAGTTATTTTATGTATTTGTGTACATTTGAATGTGTGAAAAGATTCATTTGGATGTGGAATAGTTTATGAGATAATACTTTGGTGCTATTTTGGTGTTATCTTGTATAGAATTGGTTGAATATGAAAAGAGGTTATCGTGTAGTGGAATTTTGTCTAGGGTTTATGTGAGTCAATCACATGGTTTGAGTCATAACTCAGCTTATAGACTTGCAAATTGTGTGATTTTAGTTGCATATGAAACTTAAGACATAGAGATAAATATCTTTAGGGGGACATTGAATTAATTTTGGCTTTATGACCTTGGAAATTGAGATTGAAAAGGGTGACCTGATGATGCCCCTGTTTTAGAGAATCATATGATATTTTGTCTATATCTCATGATTTAGAAGTTCAAATGGTCTGATTGTTATAAAAACTATAGACATAAAGGAAAAAATGTATAGAAGACCTAGAAACCCAGTTCTGAATATTTTTATATGCATATTAAGGAAAAAGTAGTGGCATGAATGGAGAGAGTGTCTGTCACGACCATGACATTGTTTTTGTTTCAGATTTCTACCGCATCTTATCCGAACCTTTATGAATATGTATGAAACATTTCAAAAACCTAGAAATAAATGAAAGAGGACCTATCATATGTGAATTGGCTTATTGAACATTGGAATTTAAGATTGAGCATAATGCATTCCAAAGAAAACTTAAATGTACATAAATGATTTATATGCATATTTATTCCTCATGTGTGTATTATATGATTATACAAGTGTGATTATGGTACCCTTCTACTGGCGATAAGTTATAACTTGTATGTGTGAACATAGATACATATTTTATGACTTGAAATGCATATTATATGACTTGTCAATATATGAATTGTGAAATTATCAAATGGTTAAAGGAAATGTTATAGTGCCTGCTATATTGTCTTGGTAGTGGATAGATGGGCATGCTTATAGGGTTACAGTGCAACTGCTATAGTTCGATACCTTTGGGTATCCAAAATTCGATGCCTTTGGGTATCCACAATCTCATACCTTCGAGTATCCACAGTTTCATACCTTCGGGTATCCACAATTTGATATCTTTGGATATCCACAACACCTGTTAACTACACCCACAGAAAATGTGTAGGCTTAACACAGAAAGGAAACTTAACAGTCATAAATAAGAAATATAGCATGACAATATGAATAATTAGTATCGATGAGCATTTGTATTGGTTGTAATGATGAATTGTAATGATGTGCAATTATATTGATAATATGTATCAATGAGCTTTGAATATCAATATTTGGCTTATAAATGTGCATTTTCGGTATATAGATAATATGTTGAAGCATATTTGCATTATGTACTTTACTTAAGTATACCATCATTGTTTATATAAGCATTAAATATCAATGTTTGGTTCATGAATGTGAATTTATGGTAAATTAGTTGTGGTATTTCTAAATGTGTGTGCTTGATGAACGACTGCTATGAGTGATTATCCAAACTAAGTGTCTTTTCCCACTAAGCTTTCAAACTTAGCACGAGTGTTAATTCATGTAGGTTCAAGTCATAGAAGTGAGGTACAGGAAACATTTTCAAGGACCAAGGCCAACAAATAAAAGAAAAAGTAGTTTTGGAATGTGTTTTTAGTTACAAATGATTGCACACATAATGAAGAAAGGAAATTATATGTTTTCTTTTGGATTACCATGTAAATGTAAAGATGCGTTACTACTATTAAATGATAATGTTAAGCATTGGGGAGTTTTGTAATATATATATGTATATCATTAAATAGAATTGTATACCTTGAATGAATGTACATGAATTTGGTTGCTATATGTATGGATGGTTGTAGGTTCCGTATAAGGGGGTGTTACATTCAATACTTAACAAGTATCAAATATCTTAAGTACTAAACACCTTTAGCATATTATCTATGTTCTTAAACTTAAAATACGTAAATAATTTTCATATTTATAGTTATAGATCTAATTTTCAAAATTAAGTTATCACAATTTCATATCTAATAAGAGTTGTTTTTAAACTATCATATATTCAACATTTAAAAATATGTTTTTTTTCTATGTGTAGTATGTCTTTATACACTCTCACTGATGAGTACAATTATACTCCTATTTACCTTCTAGTAAACATGATAAATTCATAATAATCTCCAAAATTAACTTTTTGAATTAATTTCCAAAATATATATATTTAGATGTTTTTTTTCATGAAATTTAAACATTTGAATTTTCATCTAATTCCTAGTACTTATCTTGAGAACCATTCTCTTATAAGTATATATTGAAACAAACATTTTATTAAATGGGAGAGGGGATTTAAGAATATACCCAATGTTTTGGATAACTTATAACATTTTATTATCCTATTTAGTTCTAAACTTATTGGATAATATATGCTTTAACTAAGCATCACATCCTATAATCATTAACTTTGACTCTTTTAAAGTCTCACTACTCCATATCTAGTATGGAATCTTATTGATTGATATATTTGAAACTGTCAAAGGTAAATCGTTATACTAGACATAACTATAAAAGAAATAAATATTGCATCATATTATATCACATATTATATTTTCCTTCTCATATAAATTCATAATATTATGGAATTTAGTTGTGGATGTATTTATTAGAGAATCTCATTCCTTATAGATTACTAAAAAATTTAAATCTCATTATCTCAATCTCATCAAAGGTCTATGATTCTCATTATGTTGATTTAACAAATATGGCATAAAAAGAGAGTCTCGTTTATTTAACTTTGTATTCTTTTCACTAATGTTAAGCATAAGTCTCATTTTATCTAATATATGGAAACTATTTGCATGAACTCGGATTAACTACTTTTACTCAACATCATCTACTTTTACTCCTTTGATCATACACATTATAGTAATGTTAAATCCAAATTTTTATCAAATACTCAAAGGTATGAATTAGAAAATATATGTAAACTTTATCATATCTTGTATTAGTAAGAAATTTATGTGAGTATCTTCTTCTGATGATAACTATTATCACCAAAGTGAATGCATTTAATTGTAGTCCATGTTTATGTTTTTAGTAGGTCTAATTAGTGTAATAAGTTCATCAAAGTGCTATACCTTTTAGCTCTACTTCATGCAACCTCTTGCATCGTGTTATTATGTATTAATTTACATCTTGCAAATTGCTATTAAAGTTTATGAGATATTAATCAACTCAAAATATCATGAATTTTGTCATCTATAAGATATTCACTTATTTCTAAAACTTTGTTACCAAATCCTCAATAGGGATTAATAGCAATATTGTATAATAAACAAGTAATATTTCTTTCTATCTTTAAAAACTCTTCTCAAACTTAACATATGTCCTAAAATTTTGGTTAACTAACTCTTAGTGTTAACTATACCAAACAAAGATAATTTTTATTTAAAACAAAATATAAATGAAAGAAAATTAAATAATTGGTTGTATCCCATAACAACTAAATAAGAATAGGACTTTAATTATGTATTTGGTTACTCCAACTATTTTTTTTAAAATAATAACCCTTACTATTATTTGGAAAGATTATTATAATCATTCAAATGGGTTAGGATCTCATTCAAATTTTCTTGATCTTAAGTCACTCAACAAAGCAACTAAACTTAAATTAAGTAGTTAATATTCTTATCAATCCATCTCATGTGACTCCTAGATTTGTCAAATGAAAATTCTTGTTAAAATATATCTTATATGTTATTTCTAATTATGCCTCTAACTTCGTATGATCATGATTCAGTTATCCAAATTATATAAATTTAGTTAAGTAGGACCTAGTAATTTAAGATAAAACATAACTCTGATTATATACTTAAATAATGGAAAGACAAAATCACATTCATAACTGATTCAGTCAGATTCTGCTGAGGTTGAATGTGATTGCTTGGATCCATTATTCTACGTGATCTTGGGTGCTGAATACCTGTAAAACAAATAAAGACACGTCGGGGGTTGGTTCCCGGAAGGCCACTCCGACGCTCAAGTTAGTCTTTTGTAGAATATTTGGCTGCTGAGAACAAAGAAGAGTAGCTAGGGTTGTAATCTCGTACCTGTATCATGGTAGAATAGTACCTTATATATGCCGTGAATGCTAGGTTTAGGTCTTTACGTAGATCTTTGTGTTTGCATGGGAGACTAACGCCTGATGGGCAGCGGACGTGTGGAGTTGGGCCTGGGCCTAGCACAGCCGACCCGACCAATAACATATACTTAACACTTAAAAAGGATTTAGTTTCATATAGTCCCAACAAACACAAAAAATACATGTAAAATGTCATACATATAAACATTCATCATGTGTGTGTGTGTACCAACCATATAAATAAAATATACAACTTATGCAGATATAATCAAATTATATGTATTAAATGTCAAGTTTTTTTAATTTTAGTTATTGATCTTCATAATCTAAAATAATATTTCGAACTCTTTTGATAATTAAATTATATTAAATTCATTGGTTCTTTATTGAATTAAATTCCTATTCTAAATAGAAATTTTATTTGATTTGAAATCAATATTCAAATTTAATTGAAAATTATTTCCAATTATCTTAGATCCTTTAATAAAATTTAATCGAAAATAAATTTTCAATAATGTCTACACATTCTTACTGAAGAGTACAATTATACTCCAACTAACCTTCTTGTAGACATGATAAATTCATAATCATCTCTAAAATTAGCTATTTGAATTTATCAAGAAAATGAATCTTTCGACTTTTCATGAAATTTAAATATTTCAATTTTCATCCAACTCCTACCATTTATCTTGAAAACCATTCTCCTATAATTATATATTGAACAAAAATGTTATTTAATGGGGTTTTTAAGATTATACACAACCTTTTGGATAACTCATAATCTTTTATTATCCTATTTAGTTCTAAACTTATTAGATAATATAAGTGTTGGATCCCGTTTCCGCAATCCAACTCTTAACAAAATACCATCATAATTGAGCGTGGTTCCTTGCAATCTCTTCTTGCTCTGATATCAAACATG
>JANZLX010000212.1:11056297-11074848 GCA_025531955.1 Erythroxylum orinocense
ATGAATGCATGTACCTATAAATAAATGCATATGCAAGACACCTGTTCCTCCGTGATCAGAGGTCAGTAACATGCTCAGTCAGTGAATGCAATGAAACCTATCAGTCTGACCCAATATTACCAAAATACCCTTGCTACAGTAACAAACAGTAACGGGATGTTACATTTGGTACTAGAATTTTCCCCCTTTTCCATCACCGAAGTGGTCATAGTCCCTTATACTTGTCCTATTTTATTGACTGATATATCATTCGGCGCCAAACTCATCACCAGCTACCCATCCCTGGGGCCTTGAATATCCCTCACTTTGATACTCCACTCATTACCATATGAAGATCCTCCTGAATCTTTTCCAATAGTCCATGTCCTATCTCATAATTCTACTTAGAAGACAAGTTAAGCGAAACCTATACTTCTAGAGATAACCCTCCATCAACTCGGAGATCCTTCTCTTGGTTTGGGCTTGCTACATTCATCTATTGTCCCTCCCACAGTTCTTTCCTTTTCCAAACCTACTTCTCTTCTTTCATCTTCGGTTTCCACATATATGTTACCCTGATTGTATCCTCTATAAGATCTCCATTCTCATTTAACTTCATGATTCTCAGGGTATCCAGTAACTTCCTCGATATATCTACATCAATACAAACTCTAGCAAACCCAATCCTCTTCACTAAATTCATATTCTCATCGAGTCCTAAAGGTTTGCCTATCTTGTTCGCAATGTAACTCATCCCTTCCGCGGACCAATACTCCAAAGGAACCTTGTGAATATTTACTTACAACAGTAAAGAGTTAATCATATTCTTGTCCAAGGTAACTCTAAACTGCCACTTCTTAATCAAAATTGGATGCTCCATTATGTGCCAAGGCCCAGCTTCCAACACTTTCTGTGCATTCTCTTCGGTGTTGAATTAGAAGACAAATAATTCATCTTGATTTACCATCATATTCACCAATCCTTTAGGCCTTCATATAGCATTAGTTCACTTTTTAACAACTGGAAAAGCAAATAGCTTCTTCAGAAGAAAAAAAATTCCCATAAGAGCGGTTTGTCACTTCTAAGCACCTTGTTGTAACACCTCAATCGGTGTTTGGATTGGTTTATCCCCATCGAGCTCCACAAATCGAAGTCTCCCTAGATTTCCAAAGTCTTTAATAATCGAGCTCCAACTGGGCTTCAGCTTCTCCAGTCCCTTCTGATTCTTAACTGGAGCTTTCCCTAAAGGTGGAAGTCGAAATTATTAAGGAGTAGAGGGTCCAAAGGAGCTGGAGGAATAGAAAAGTTGGTAGTGTGAGAGGCCAAAGCCATAATAACATGGACAGTCTATAGAAGGTGTTGATGGTCAAAGGAGAAAAGAGAAGGGAAATGTGCTAATAAGGCAAAAGCAGGGAGAAGGGAAGGAGGAATAAGGTGGATGGCAGAGATGGAACTATCGAAGAAGAGGGTTGATGGAAGAGAAGAATAAGAACCATCAGAGAAACAGTTAACAGAAACCTGTGGTTCTGTGTTTTCGGTTAAGTAGGGAGAGAAGGATGTTCTTTGACAGAGTCGACCCTATCAAGAATGTGGAATGCAAAAGTCAAAAGTGGGTCAAGGTTGTCAGGAGTGGGGTAGAATAAGTGGGGATCGAAGATGGCCCTAGGTTAGATGTCGGCATAAAAGAGGGGAACTCCTGAGCTAGTTAGAGGAAGAAGTTGCGAAACAAAGGAGCACAGTAAGGATGTCGACTGGAGAGGAGAAGTGTAGCCTAGGATGACGGGAAAGGAAATGGTGTGGGTGGGTTGAAGGTGGTTAGAGGTTTCAGAAGGTTAGGTTGAAGACGGTTAACGGAAACTGAAGCTCTCAACGGGAGACTCTCATCGGTGTTTCTCTCTCTCAAACTTTATTTTTTAATATGAACACAAACAATTTTAAGATAAGAAACTATAGTAAAATGAAAAATTTTGTTGCAAATAATCTAACTTCTACAATTCAAGTAATTCCCTAAAACCTAGTTATTCTTCTTATTTCTTATTCATCTATCTTTATTTTAATTTTTTGGGAAAAATTAAGGTTTTAGTTTTTAAAAATAACTATAAATAAATTAATTAATTTAAATATAAAAAATTAGTATTTATATACACGTTAGCTGCCATGTTACAACTAAACTCATCTGGTATGTACGAGTGGCCTAACTTAAAAGGGATGTAATGTTTATTTGATGGAGTGAACATTTTTAAGACAAATTGCTCCATTTTATAAATGTTAGGGGATAAAATAGTACTAAAGATAATGGTAGAGGTCATCTTAGACATTTTGCCAAACTTTACGAGGGAAAATTTGACCTTTTATCTTTTCAAAACTAAACCCTCTTTATTCGAAACTGAAATAGAAATTAATTTTTGCTTAAAAGATAGTATATAAAAAATGTAATATAGTACAAGTTTGAAACTGATATTTAAGTTCAATCAAATATCTCCTACAGAGACAACATCTATATCTTCATTATTCCCCACGATCAATTTTAACTCCTCCTTAGTTGACTCTCTTTAGCATGAACCTCTATATTATAAATGTAACATGGTTAGAAGCTTCACTATCTAGCTATCAAGATCCTGATGTAGCTGTAACAATATTATATTTATAAATCATACAAGCATAGGAGTTACCTAATAACTCTTAGTTTCGTTTTAATTTTTGTACTTTAGGCATTCCCACTTTTTATGTCCCTTCTTTTTATAAAATATACATTTCATATTCATACTCCATATGATAACTATAAGACCCTTTGTAGTACTATTCTAACTAATATCATTAGATAGAAGAATTTTAAAAGCTTACTTTTGAATCTCTTGGGATTTGCCTTTGTTTTCTCTTTGGTTATAATCAAGCTATTTGACTAGTACTTTTCATCTTTTCCTCTTCCACACTGCAACGTGTAATCAATAAATTTATATCCCAAGCCTCATATTAAGGACTATATATAGTAACCAAAATATCAAACTCTAAAAGAAGTATATTTAAAGCTTGGTGAACTATATAAACATTAGGAATAAAAATATTTAAAGCATTCAACTTACTCTAGAGGAGGACCATTCTAATGATGTACCCCCTCACTCCTTTTAGTCCAGTGTATTTCATAAAACGTTATTATTTCATTATGGTACCTACTTTAGCTTTTGAAGATACCCTATATTTTTTTAGATACACTATTAAAAAAGTCTTTGGTTATGTTAGTCTCTATAAGTCAACTTAGCAGATGATCTAAGATTGATCTTTTTATGATTAAATAACACGTTCTATTTAACCTTTCCTAGGCTATATATTTTGCTTTATTTGTCTTAGTACTGATGGATGTGGAATTAGGCGATCCATCTTTGATCATAGCTATATTAAGCTCTACAATCTCTAAGGAAAATTCCACATGATGCTTCCATTTCTTGAAATTGAAACGAGTAAGAGTTTGAATAGTGACATTATTGTTATTCACAAAAAAATGACTACAAGCCATAAAATAATATCGATAATTAGCATTTTATCACATGTATCATGAAACACTTATGGGCTAAATGTTTAACACACATAGATAAGATCTCCAGATAAAATTGATCAGAGTACACATCATCAACTCTTGTGATAAAACATATTAATCACTTAAGCAAAGACTATAGATTACCAAATGTCATTATGAACACCTCAAATTCTCATACCTGTGCAAATAATAATCATATATAAAACTATAGACTTCTCTAAACATGTAAGCAAAATAGTCAAATGCTAACTTAAAAAGTTATTGTGATAACTATCATCTCATTAGTACTCAATCTGTTCCACAAGCAAATCGGATACACCTATAAATTATCTTCACATTTACTTGCATAGGCATAAACGTAGGCTACTTTACCACCAGTTAACATAAAATCCTCGTAAGAATGTTATAAAACATTATCAACAACTCTTATTTGAGAATTCATCATAAAATTTTAATAAAGGGATAATCAAGCAATATATAATAATAAATCAACCATATAAAATAATATACTAATATGTATTTCTTGTATTTCAAGTCAATTACACGAGAATTCACTTAATTATGACTTGAAAATTTTATTTAAAATTTTGTAGAGTTAAACTTTATTTATTATTAATGTGATAAATCTAGAAATTTAAAAATTACTTTATAAATTTACAAACCCTAAAACTAACTCAAAACAACTCGAGGAATCATTTTGTAAATTTTGAGTTTTTTTTGTTACATGATTGAAGCGCCCTTATGCGTCACTGCATATGGGAAAGATGTCCAGTTCATGCGTAGATGCATACTAATGCGTGTCTTCCTTTACAGTGCGTGTCTCACATAGGCTAGACATGTTCAGAAACATAGGACCCTGCACTAACCAGCTTTTGGCATGCCCACAGCACACACTAGATTTGCAGTGACATACCCACCTTTATGGCACGTGCAGTTTGACATATGTCCCAACGTGCAACACCCTGTCTGGGAACTACTTTTCCCTCCAACCGTTGGAACATGCAATTTTCGACGGCTTTTCTTAGTGGTTTTTCATCAGAATTGTTAGAAATTCGCCACAAGTCATATTTTTTCACTCATTTTTCTTGCAATACTTGTGCAGGAAAAAAAAAACAATCCTAGCAACATATATGCAATTTATACAAGCAAAATTAACCAATGTCTCTAGGGATGGTAATGAGTTGGGTTTAAAGACGGATCCATAAATTTTTTTTAGTGGAGACAAAATTTTATTTTTAATAGGGGCAAAATTTTAGTTAGAGCAAAAAAAATTTTATGGGATCAAAACTTAAAATAATAATTTTTTCATGTAAAATTTTTTGGAGGCAGTAGGGACAAGTAGCCCTAATGTAGCTCCGTCCCTGATTGAGCTAAGCTTAGGCCAAGAAAAGGCTAAAGCCTAGTCCGATCGAGCTAAACATGCCCAAAGCTCTATTGGGCATGAATTGGACTAAGTTGTTTTTATTTTTTATTTTTTGAAATTTTAATAAAATTTAATTTAATTAATAATTTAAGGTAATAAATTTAATTAATTATAGTTGCGAATAGCTAATTACTAAAAATTATGATTTTATAATGAAAGAATATATAAAATGTACATATATTGATAAAATAAATAAGATAAAACCAAATTTATTAATGAAGGAGGATAGGTTTATAAGAATGAGAGAAAGGGATTATATTTAAAGTGATCAATTCAAATAATTGAAGTTACGAATTTCAATTGACTAATAAAAATTGAGATTTTATAATGAATGAATATACAAAACGTACATATATTGATAAAAATCAATAAGTTGAAACTAATTTTATTAATAAAGGAAATAAGGATTATAGGAAATGAAAAATTAATTAAAGTGATTAATTTAATTAATTGAAGTTACAAGTTTCAATTGATTAATAAAAATTGAGATTTTATAATGAATGAATACATAAAACGTATATATATAAGATGAAACTAAATTCATTAATGAAGTAAAATAAGATTATATGAAATAAAAAAGATTATAATTATTAATTCAATTAATTGAAGTTACAAATTTTAATTAATTAATAAAAATTAAGATTTTATAATGAATGAATATATAAAACATAAATATATTTATCAAATGAATAAGATGAAATCAAATTCATTAATGAAAGAAGATAGGATTATAGGAAATAAAATAAAAATTTATACTTAAATTGATAAATTCAATTAATTAATAAAAATGAAGCTTTTATAAAATGAACATACAAAACATACATATATTGATCAAATAAATAAAATGAAACCAAATTCATTAATAAAGGAGGATAAGATTATAAGAAGTGAAAACAAATATAGTTAAAATAATCAATTCAATTAATTGAAGTTATGAATAAAATTCATTCATTGACGACATAATTAAAAAAAATGATACAATTTTTTTAAAAAAAAAGATAAAATCATGAAATAATGTTCTGGAGTGGGAGTCTAGGACTATGAGAGACTAATAGTGGAGACTGAAGACTAGAGAGACTAAGAGAGCAACAAATCGTTATAGTTAAGATCATCAATAGTTTGCATCACTTCTTTTATACGTAGAAACATTATATTTAGTACTATAATAAAAAATTAAAGGGATATTAAGAATTACAAAATAATTCAATATACTTTCATCATCAAATAATTTATCAAAATAATGTCCACTTGATTGATGACTATAAGTATGTGTATAACTAGTCACCTCTATATTAGCACTTACTGATGTATTAATATATAAATTAAAAAACAATAATATTAAAAATATATGTGGTAAAATAATATTAAAAATAGACAAAATTGATATATCAGAAAGATAAAGAGTTTAGCTCAATATATTCATCATCTAACCAACTTCGAGCATATATAAGGACTTTCACAATACAAGGATAAAATCGAGCATGATGAGGACTAATGACCCGGCCATAAGTGCTAAAGGTAGATTTCGAGGCAACAGTAGATGTGGAATTGCTAATAGATTTCGTGCAATTACCTGCATGAATATAAAATTATTTTCACGACTTGTCCACCATAATAATACATTGAACTATACACCTTTAACTTTGGCCACAAAATATTCCATCAAATATTTATCGAACTTCATCTTATTGTACAAAGTCCTAGCCCTTTTTTTCATGAATTTTGTAAGTAAAAGTAACAAACTGCTTTTAAAAGATGAGCTCGAACCTAAAAATAAACTCAAAGTTGAACAACTTGAACTATTGAGATCTTGATCCTAAATTTTGTCCATTCTGAGTTATAGTCATTAAACAAATTATATCAAAATGGTTCAATGACATCTACATGCTCTTCAGCTCAATCACTATATAACACATTATATATAAAATTAACCCCTCTATCTTGTATCTCAAGCCCAACATAGATAAGACTGTGACAATATGTCCAACCATATACCAATAAGAATTTAACTTCTCCATCATCTGCTCTGCCATAACCCGAATAACTTCATAGGGATCAAACATCCAATCAAGTAAAGCTTTCTTTTTCTCACACATAATGTTAAAGTAACAATGCAAAGTTAGATATTTTATTCTTGAGAACAAATCAATCGTAGTATAAAATAATTCCAACTTCGTACAATGTTCTCTAACCAACTCCTATTAGTCTTCTATGGGCATGAAAGTGTATTAAAAATATTTTTGTCTCAGTCTGGTAAACGCATCAACGTATTAGATTGTCGACTTCAACATCTTAAAGGTTGAGTTCCATCTAGTCAAATAATCCAAAATCAATTTATACTCGGAATGCATAATTTTCATGCAATTTCTGCAAATTCCTCAACTCTTTTAAGTGTTACACTTCAATATACTACACTATACCAAATTAAATATATTACTTCATCATATCCAACCTATCCATCATAATCATACCTAACTTTATCTTATTCTTTAACTTTTCAATCAGATTATCATTCATGCTATAATTTTCGACTATTATGGTAGACAATTTGGTATCGATATTAAAATTTATCATATAGCCTCCCAACACAGTTGCCAACCTTTAGCTTGTATATGATGTCGACACATAAACGAACCTATCATGTACAAATATGAATAACATCAATCATAACATAATGAAAAAGTACATGATGACAATACTAAATAATATAAATTACCTCAAAAGTGTATTGCATAGAGTCTAGTTACTGTCAACTATAATGTGTTATCAACGCCATGTAACCCTTCTTTTGGTCATTGGTTGCCCACAAGTCTATTGTAATGACAATCTATCCTTCAATACTCGACAATACTCTTAAAAAAAATTTCTTCTTATCCTCGTATATCTTCATAATTTCCTTTTTCAACATATTCCGAGTTACAACCTTAAAGGTCGATTGTAGTGAGTGGCAAAATATCCTAGATCTTTTGGCATCAATTATAGATAGTGGATGTTCATCACAATTAACATAGAAGCAATTACAAATCTTAATTTGTTGATGTCATAAGATATTACAGCCATTTAATTCTTCCCGCTCGTAAGGTTAGAGGTAAAAAAATCTTTGATCTTCTAATACCTTTTTTTTTCTACTACATGAATCCATAGGTCTCTTTAAGTGAAAGGTTCCACCTTTTAAACTCCAGGCCAATATCTTCTAACAATACTTACATTAAGCTTTTTCTACCTTGCCCATTTATCTAATCTTATTGAAGTGATTATGGACTTCACTTTTCAATTGACCTAGACTTCTATCTTCACTTGATACAGGAGTAAAAGTTTCCACTTCTGTCTCTTGTACCAAATTATAACACTCTACTGAAGGAATATGCTCATCCATATGAAATAATCAACACGTGTGTATGTGTGTGGGTGTGTTATTTATAATTATAATTAATAATTCATAAACATGGGAGACAATAGGGGAACATAAATTATAATCATAGATTTAAAGCTTTGTCAATTATCACTTATCAGTAACTTACACGATACATACACGCTCGTTAACCATTCCCCCTTTTTCTTTCCTAGACTTTGTTTTATTTGTTATAAACTAAGCATAATAAAACAGAACGACGTCATTTAATTCGTCAGAACTCAAAAGAAAGTGAGAGCAGAAAACGACGTTTTCTTGCTTATAAAAAAATAATGTTATTTTGTGCTAGATGTTATCGGGTTGGGGATATTCTAGCTTTTGGGTTTGAGGCTTGATCAACCTGGCTTGGCCTGTTGACTCAGGTCGAGCCGGCCCCAGGCTCAAGTGTCACCCTTAAATGTCTGTGATTTTCATACGGAGAAGCTTGAAAATCTCCATTTGAATTCATAAAACCATATAATTGCTCTAACACTATATGTTAAATACAACATGAATATTAGTGATCGGTCCAAGATCAATCTCGAACTTGTATAAATAAAAATAATGTAGAAGATTACCTATTTTGCTATCCATTTATTGATAAACAAGATGTTGATCAACTTAAGGGAGATATCGAGCGGTTTGAACAGGAACCTTGACAAGTGCTACAATTTTTTTTATTAATCTTAACGAAGGTTATATATCTTTATGTAGTTGAAATCTTGCTATGTCATTCTTAATTCATGAACCTTTTAATGGGTTAGAGAAATTGAATATTCACGAATTTACTTAAGCAAGCCGTAGAAGACCTTAACAGTTATTTATATTAACCTTATTGGTCTCCTTATTGCAAGACTAATAAATATCCAACCCATATTCATAAAACCTATTTTCTTCAATAAACTACAACTTATTTAGCTAAATACTTTATTGACTTTTTTTATCTAAACCAAATTTAATTTTCTTAACTTTAATTTTTACAAATCGTAATTAATAGTCTTATGGAAGGAATTTAAAATTCTATCACCTATTACTTCTGCAAGCATTAGAACCATATGAAAATGGAAAGAAGAAAAAAAAGATGCTTTAACCCTACGAAATTACCAGTATTTTCTTACTTCTTGCATATCTGACGTCCATTTTCGTAAATTGTGAAGCACAAGTTGTACCAAGTAAAAAAAACACAGAACAAAAACCCAATTGAAAGGGAAGTTTATGTTTTCTTGTAACTTATATAGATAGAATTACCTTTGTTGAGTTTGCTTTAATGAGTTATATTCATTTTTTTCACAGAACAGCATTCCTCGCGGCAGTATATCAATTTCTCCTACCATTCATATGGATCGTCACCAAAGTTGCATTACTCGTTTAAAGTCAGGTCCACCTATTGCTTGAGTTCATAATACCTAAAAGAGCATGCATACCAGATTTCCGCTGAAAAGGTCCAGTGAAATTGTGAAAGTACAGGCAACGAGCAAGGCCAAGAAAAACACCCCGGAAACAGAAGCTTTAACTGTAATCTATGGATATCGGATTACGATTAACAAAGCAAAATGATAAAAATGTCTGTCCAACAGTCTTTAACACCAGAAGCGAAGTCTGACCAATACAAATCTGTCTGAAAACTGTCAACATTTCTCAAAATTCTCTATTTAACCTTTTTCTTCTAAATGACAATTTCAACATCTAGAACTCAAGTATCAATCATCATCTTCAATGACCTTGGTGCTAAGGCCCTTCAGCCCTTCTGATGGGATTTCTGCAACAGTTACGAGTGAGTAAAGCTCTTCCTTTGCATCTTCATCATCATTCCTCCTTCGAGCAATGCGAACCCTGACCCTCCTCGGCACGCTCCGTATGCCCCTGCTCCAGATGTGTTTGTTCAACTTCACATCAACCCTCACATCAGTTGTACCCATAGCCTTTTGGGCAAACTTCCTTATCTCCTTTATGGCTTTGGGTGCCTTCTTCTTGAAGGTGCTGTTTGCATAGTTTAAAGTAAACATTCATCAACTTACAAAATTTTAGCTCACATCCAAACATACCAAGAATATGAGAAACATGACAAGTCAATGACCAAATCAGCTTCAGTTCTCTTACTCTATTAGAAATACAACGATAAATCAAAAGACACATTCGCTCCTAACAATCATTGGTTTTATCAAACGCTCCCAAATTAACAAATTATAGTTCAATTTCCAGGGTGATCCAACCAAAATATCGAAAGAAATATTAGATGCGTCGAAATCCATAACACTCTTCTTCTCTCCAACTCAAAAGCCACATTCATTCTTGGGATGGACGAGTTATCCATCCATCCTTCAATACGTGACACCCAATAATCACTCCACTATATGAATTGAATGCAGCTGCCTCCAACAATATAAGACTACACTAAAGATAACAAATTGAACATAATATTGGTTTCAGTTAAATACACAAATATCAACAAACAACCTTCAATACTTTCTCTCCAGCTGCATTTAAAATCTTACGAAATGTCAAAATCGAATAGGACAAGGCCATCACAAGCCATATTATCGTACTTGCCGACACCCCAGTTCAGAGTTAACCACTCAAAAATCACAAGTTCGTAACATTTTAACTCAAATAGCATAAATAGAAGATGTCAAGGTTAGAAGAAAAAAAAAAAACACAAGACTACACATCCAACTCAAAAACCCGAAAGAAGAGAGCGAGAGAGAGAGACAGTAATAATGAAAAATAAATAGGTTAAGAACAATAAAGAAAAGGCAATAGAAAAAAAAAAAAGACGGATGAGAAAGGTTACCAGCCGTGCAAACGCTTATGGAGGTTGATGGTGTACTCTCTGGTGACCACCTCCTCCTTTCTACCCTTTGTTTTCTCCATTTTCGTAGAACGAATTCTTACCTGCATCACATCACAATGAATTTTACTTAAAATGCTTTCGAATAGGGCATTTTGTCAGTAACCCATGTACAGAAAATAGCACGTATTGAGAATGACAATGATTAAAAAGCAACATAGAGGGGTAGGGAGGGAGACAGAAGAGAAACCTTAGCGTTGGCGAGAAAGAAAGAGCCGCATGAAATTGATAATAAAACCCTAACTTTGTCTCCGATATAAAATGTCACTTTTACCCTTTAGGCGTAGACTGGCTCGATGGTGATTATGGGCTCACTTGTCGTTACGCTAGTTTATGTCCCAGACTCGAATTGGGCTTCCAATACAAGTATAAACAACCACTATTGATTTCAGGCAATGAAAATTACTATTTTATGTACACACATACAAACAAGTCTCAAGCTATATTGAGATTTGACTCTTGGCAAAACAAAAAACATATCCTTTAAACTTGCATAATAATTGAGTGAATTTGTATATTGATTCTATTACTGGATGAGGTAGTTGGGAATAAGAAATTATAGAATAATTGAGATCCAAATTTTCATATTCTCGAATTTACTAAATCTTTAAATGACATCTTAACGAAAAGGATGGCTTTCTTTTCCTTTTCCTAATGATTCAAGTTGCTACACATTGGCCGTATTGATATGAATGTACAAAAGGGAAATTGAATGAATATTTTTCTTCGCATAATATCTACCGTCTAACACTCTTATAATCGATTCTAATTGCTATAGTGTTTGTTGTACACAGTTCAGATAAGTGAGCTTCCTAAGATTTCAGGGTTCTCCTTGAATTTCTCCAAAAGCTGACAGCTATGATGGTCAATCCGGCAATGGTTGCTACAATCTGACATTAACAACAAAAACCAGCCATATGTATCAAGATTTATAACAGAAATGCAAAGCTTAAATGTACAAGGGCTCTATTAAAGAGAGTGGAGCAGGGTAGGTTTTGCAGGGTAAATGCGTATACTCACACACACACACACACACATACACAATATATATACATATAGATTTTGCAGGGTAAATGCGCTTACTCACACACACACACACACTGTATATATATAGAAACATTATCCATGTTCTACATGGTGATTTCAAATTTATTTGCAAGTCATATAATTATCAATTATATAAGGAAAGTTCGAAACAAACAATAATGTCCCGACGGCCCAATTTGCTAGCAACAAGACTAACTACAAAATAGTTGCACTAATTACCTTGGCTTCTGTAGTAAAAGAAGTCCGCTGTAATTGCAAAATTGACCTCAGAAACTGAAAGCGAGTTGTCTGGGCCATTAGAACGACAGAGGTATACTGTCTTTTGCAAGGATAGGGCAATATCCTTTGCAGCGTGAGTTGTGCTGATGACGGTGTAAGAGATTGCCTAACTTTAGACCGCCCTTCATCCAGAAGCTTCACCAAAGAAATGAAGAATAATTATAGCAACTCAAGGAACATAAGGAAACCAATGCATGTTTTCTTTTCGTTAATCTAGTTTTATTTGACAGTAGCATTTCTAACTTTTACAAGGAATAGTAAACAAAGACATGCTTATGCCAACTAAGACTATGTCTGAACATGCTGTAACTAATTTGATCGTTCTTCCACTGCAGTAATTAAATGAGAATTGAATAAATGTGTTGCTTTTACAGATTAAAAAGAACATCTTACAGCACATAACATAACTAAATCAGAGTCAAAAACACAATTATTGATACCAACCTCAAATGAGGTGCCCACATCATCCGTGTATGTCCTCGACTGATAGCTTCGTAGGATCCTTTCCAGCCAGCAATAGTTCTCCTGAAAGAATAAAGGCAAATCAGTAGAAGCAACCAATTAAAGCACCAATAGTGAAAGAATGCACCCAATTTGTCTCTCTAGTTAACGGGCCAGGTAAATGGGAAACTTAAGTCACAATAGAATCTTTACCTGTAGTCCATTTTCATAGGCCCTTTGCTCAAGTTCAAGCACTGTGGAGACATCCTCATCTGTAGGTCCTTCTTCTTGAAGCCGTAATACCTCATTTAGAGCAAGATCAACCTGCAAAGAAGTTGAATTACCATAAAATACCGATTCAATGCTGACGGTGTTTTGATGAAGGAAAAGTTATAGCCACAAAACACCAACCAGCTTTAAGGAGATGTCAGGATCGCAAGAGAAGTTTATGTTTATGTCACCTCTGATATCACCAGTTCTTGAAGGTTTATTACCACCAAGGAAAACTGAGACACCAGCAGAATAAATCTGAAGCATAGAGAAAACAGTAAATTCACCGCTAGATATAACCTTTCATAATCAAGAAAGTAATCTGCACACCTGGCCATGCTTGAAACGGAGAATCTGCAATATCTTTGTTTCAAGAAGTTTGCTCAAGAAACCAATGTTGTGAATCTCATCGACCTGCCAGTTAAGTTTTTTAAAAAGAAAGAGATATTTGATTATAGAAAAATTGGAAATCTCTAAAGACCACAGAATGACCAATTATATAAGTATCGAAATTTGAACATAAAAGAAGACCACAAACCATTATCCCATTCTTCAGCACCAAAGGAAAGCTTAACTGCACTGAGCATTGTGCTTCCACCATGGGGCTCCTCACTACTTCTCTAAATAAACCACATTTGTTAGGAGGTATTAGATAATTAATATAAGAGATTGTATCATAAACGCACAAAACTGAGCAGCACCTCAGATATTTAAAGAAGATTAGGGAAGAGAAGTAAAAACATTGATGTGGAAGAGATTGGGAAGGATGAATAAATTGGATTCATGAGGAAAAATGGACATAAAGAGTTGTTTATTTTTCAAGAAAAGTCTGAACAAGTCAATACGATAATGAAACTGGATCTACACAATTCTATGCATATATATCTTTCTCTCCAGTAACAGAAACATTACCTAATTATTTTTGTAGGGAAAGTAAAAGGCAACCCTTTGAGATCATCACGGTTAAAGTGGAAAATTGGCTCATGGGGTTTTGGGATTCCACCCTGCAAGTAGAACAAACAAAGGAAAGCAAATGGTTACAGATTAGATAAAATGATATCCAATATTTAAATATCAAATAAAATTGTAACAAATAGTATAAGCTGGATTATAGAAATAGGATTCAGTAATTAGTTGTTCATTTTATACTATAAATGTGTATCAAGACTGTTGCAGAATATATAAATATATTAGGAAAAACTATGATTTAGGATTAAATTTACAGAATAAGAAGAAACTGTTGACCAGAGATTATTAGCATTGATATTATATTGATATTGTGATAATTACACCTATAATCTCTCCTATAATTGAGAGATTTCATAGAGTTAATAGCTAGATTACTTCCTAAATAGTTCTAGGAATTTTGTATATAAACCCTTGCTCCTATGTACACAAATATAAGAAATACAAATTATCTTCAACATTCAACTTGGTATCAGAGCCCTATCTGATTTAGGGACTGTTCCTTTTTTTCTTTGGTTGTTCTTCACTGGCTGAGTGTGTACTCGCCCAAACAGCAACGTGTTTTTCTTCTCACCACCAACCTAGATTTCTTCTCCGCCGTCGTTGCGCGTGAGCAACACGCGCTAGCCTCTGGCTAGTGTTTCGTCTCGGTTCTTTCTCCATTAGGGTCACCAGCCTCTTGCCTCTCCTCTGGTGGTGCCAGACGTACCTTTACCTTCTACTAATACCCTTGCTTCCTTGCCTCTACTCCGTGTATTTTGTGTTTCTGGTTTGTCTGGTAATTTTTCTGCCCATATACATAAGCACATTTTTTTGAATAGCTTCTATTTACTCTATTGACATTTTTTTTTGGTTGTCCTGAGTAACACTAAAGAAGATGGAAAGAAAGAAGGTAATTATGTCAAGTTCCGATAATCCTTCACTTCAAATCAGTCTTGTAAAACTTGAAAGAACTAATTATCTTGCTTAGTCAAGATCTTGTTTGTTGTTCATCAAAGCTAGACGATTACAGGTTACATTAATGATGATAGGAAGAGACTCGACGTCAATAATTCTGATTATAATTAGTGGGAGTCCGAGCATTCTCTCGTCATGCCTTGGCTCATCAATTCAATGAAGTTGGAGATTGCTCAGACATACTTGTTACTTGAAACAGCAGCAAAGATATGGAAAGCTGCTTATCTGACCTATTCTCAAATAGGTAATAAAGCTCAAATTTTTGATATTCGTAATAAATTGCACAACACGAAGCAAGGAGATATGACTGCATCACAGTATTTTGCGGAGTTATATGGATTGTGGCAGGAGTTAGACTATTATCAGGACTTTCAAGCAAAATGCTCAAAAGACGCTGCCAGATTCCAAACAATGATAGACGAAGTTTGGGTTTTTTTTTTAGCAGGTCTTGACCTAAAGTATGATCATATATGAGGTATAATACTGAGAAAAGATCCTTTCCCTTCTGTTCAGCTCGCACATACTCTAGTACAGCAAGAAGAAAGTAGGAGAAATGTTATGCTACATACACCTATCATTGAAAGAGCAAGATTAGTAGCAAGTTCTACTGAAAAGTCAAAACCTGCAAATACCTTCTCTGACAAGGATCACTTACACTGTGATTACTGTGGAAAATCAAGACATACCCAAGAAACCTGCTGGAAATTGCATGGAAGGCCTAATCAAAGTCGTGGAAAACGAGGCAGCTCAGTGGTAAGGTGATAACAATCCACCCTCTCTCCAGCCCATACTAGCTAGGCCCATCAACACTTATACTCGTAGAAACAAACTAGGAAGGAAGGGAGTGACTGCCATGTAGGCAAGTTGTTAGAAATCTGTTATGGAGAGAGAATGAGGGAGGGGAATATAGAGCTGTCGAATGAGAATAGAGGGAACGGGGATTTTACTATCGTTGTTGTTAGGGAAAGACTAGCCTGGATAATTCAAGAGGGGAAGCTTGCTCCAGTTGTTATTTCCTACATTACTATCAATATACTGACAGCTATACAATCTCTATCGAGTTACCTATCATAAGGGGTCAGGCTCACTTGTTTGATGGAAATTAAGTGTCTGAAACGTCATTAGCTGGAGCATTATCCAATGAGGAACTTTAGGCCTTAAGACAGCTTCTCTCAAAAAACAGACTCTGCTTCCACAGTTGGTGCATCAAACCTTGCCAAATCAAGTATTGAGTACTACAATTCTAAAGATAATCGTTGGGTTATAGACGCTAGAGCTAACAGACATATAACAGGCTCTCAAAAGAAATTTTTAGCATACTCTCATGGAAACAACAGGGATAATGTTAGAATAGCAAATGGGTCTTTTATTTCCATATCTGGTACAGATTCTGTTAACTGTACTCCCAATATTACCCTATCCTCAGTACTTCACATACCCCATTTTCCTATTAATCTTCTCTCTGTCAGTTCTATCATCACTAAGGACCTTAATTGCAAAGTTGAAACAGGGCAGAGGATTGGAACTGGTAGACTACAAGATGGCTTGTATGTCTTGGAAGAAGAGTGCCCGACAATTCCTCTTGTTTGTTCTAGCAAAAGTTTACCCAAACTTGTTTAAAAGAACTTCTTCTAATTCTTTGTTTTGTGAAGCATGTGAACTTGCTAAACACTAGAAATTCTTATCATTTATCAAATAATAAGAGTTTTGTTCCTTTTATGTTCACCCCGATGTTTGGGGTCCTACTCAAACTCTCTCTCTTTCTAGCCATAGATGGTTTGTGACCTTTATTGATTGTTGCACCCAATTGACGTGAGTTTATCTGATAAAAACCAAGAATGAAGTTTTTTCATGCTTCCAATCTTTTCACAAAATGATTTGTACTCAACATGATGCTAGAGTTAAGATTTTACGGTCAGATAATGGAATAGAGTATATGGATGACAAATTTCGTGCTTATCTAGATTTTAATGGAATAGTACATCAAACTAGTTGTGCCTATACTAGTGAACAAAACGGAGTTGCGAAAAGGAAAAACAGACACATTCTGGAGGTTGCGCAATCACTCATATTCACAATGAATCTTCCAAAGGGATATTGGGGTGATGCAGTCCTTTCAGTAGCCTATCTTATCACTAAAATGCCACTTCAAATTTTAGATTTTAAAAGCCCTATTGAAATATTACAAGGTACAAACTCTTATACTGTACCTTCAAGAGTCTTTAGGTGTGTTTGCTTTGTTCATGCTCAGAATGTTGGCAAGTTGGAGCCAAGAGCTTTGAAATGTGTGTTTGTTGGATGTTCTCCCACACAAAAAGGATATAAGTGTTATCACCCCCTATCTAAGAAATACATTGTAAGTATGGATGTCATTTTCTGGAGTATGAGTCCTATTTCATCACATCCCCAACTCCTCTTCAAGGGGAGAATGAGATTTAAGAGGAAGTGTTGATTGACTCTAGAGATAATGTGATCAAAGGAGGAAGAACAATTCAGGGTGAGACAACTAGTTTTGTTCAAGAGGATCGAAATCGGCGCTTAGATAGACCAGGCTTAAAGACATTATCAAGGCGAGATAAGACAAAAAAAGCCATCATGCAGTCTATGTCCATGCCATCCTCTTCCCTCGAAAACACTGGTGAGCTAGAATATGATTTATCTGATGATTTAGATAAGCCGATTGCTCTTCGAAAAGGTGTTAGAAGTTGCACCAAGCACCCAATTTCTAACTTTGTTCATATGACTCACTATCTCCTGCCTATAGAACCTTTGTCTTGTTTGTTTCTTCTGTGTCTATTCCACAAGATTGGAGAAAAGCAATGCAAATTGTCCAATGGAAAGAAGCTATGATTGAAGAAATGAAGGCCCTGGCGAAAAATGAGACTTGGGAACTTATAACTGCTCCAAAAGGAACACGGAGACTAGAGGATATCATGGATATTTACTCAAGGAAATTGCTGTAAATAGGAAATATTTTAGTTACCTAAAATTAGTCTAAGACTTGTGTATATATTCAAAGGCACGTGTTGTGTAAAATAAGAAAAAAGATTACTTCTTTCTTCATTTCCTTTCGAGTTGGCACATCCTGATGTTTAGGGTCCATGTCTTGTTGTGTCCAAAACTAAAGGGGTGTTTGTTTCCACTTTTGTTTTTTGTTTTTGTTTTCAAATTCAGTAAAAAAAATTTGTTTGTTTGAGTTTTTAGTTTCTGTTTTTGGTTTTAGTTTCTTCCAGTTTTCAAAAATTATGAAAACCATAAAAAGTAGTTTTTGTTTCTTGTTTTTGTTTTTTTTCATAATTTGATTTACTATCATTTAAATATATATTTTTAATTATTTAATTATTACTAAAAATTATGAATAATTTAATTCAACATTATATATTTAATAAATTAAAATTAATTATCAATAAAAATT
>JANZLX010000212.1:11074948-11094620 GCA_025531955.1 Erythroxylum orinocense
AAAATATTCTAATAAAATTTGATTTCATAATTAAAATATATTTTAATTAAATTTATAAATTATATATTTTATTAAAATAACATAATTTTATTAATAATTTGTTAATAAATATTAGATAAGAGATTAAATAAATTTATTTAATTAAAAATAACTTATCTTTAAGTTTTATCTAATATGTAATTATTATCAGTGATAAAAATATAACTACATTAACATTAACAACTAAACAGGTTTTTGTTTTTATTTGAAAGAAAAACAGAAACAAAAAACTGAAAACGAAAACTGAAAATTGCAGCAATAAAACAGAAGTAGAACCAAACGGCCCATAAGTTTCAATATTTTGTTACTTTTGTTGATGATTTCTCCCATAAACTTGGCTTCGTTTAATGAAAGGTCGTTCTGAAATTTTTTTTTCCATTTTACTACTTTTTGTACTGAAATAAAAATACAATTTAATGTTTGCACTTTGAGAAGTGATAATGCCAAAAATTATTTTTCTATATCGTTCCAGACATACATGATCTAGAATGACATTCTTCATCAATCCTCATATATTAACACACTACCTCAAAATGTTGTCATTGAAAGGAAAAATCAGCATATCCTTGAAACCATCAGAGCACACTTATTCTTAATGCATTCGAACCATTTTGGGTCAATACGATCATCATAGCTTGTTTTTGGATCAACCATATGCCTTTATCTATTCTTCATGGTGAGATTACTTGTACTATTCTTTTTCCTACTAAACTCTTGTTCCTTATTACACCATGATTTTTAGTACTACTTATTTATTCGTGATGTTCATCCTTAAATCATTACGATAAATCCTAAATCCTTAAAATGTGTTTTTCTAGGCTATTCTCATCTACAAAAAAGGGTATCAGTACTATCCAAATCTTACAAATATCTTGTGTCAATCGACTTTACCTTTTCTCAAATACATTCCTTTCTTTCCTAATTCTTCGTTTTTTAAGGAGGATGATGATCTGTTAGCTTACAAGATTACCTATCAAAGCACAAATGTTATCTCTACATATGACACTCCTACAAAACCATAATCACCGCCTATTCGCTTGGTCTATTCTAAAAGACAAGATAATCCTAATACAAGTTTAATACCTATCTCTTTTCAACATCAAATCCAACAATCGATGATTCTGATCTCCTAATTAATCTTTGCAAAGGTAAAAGTCATTGCACTAATCATATTTCCTCTTTAGTTTCTTATCATCATTTGTCTTCCTCTAGTTCATTTGTTATCCCACTTTATTCCATAACTGTTTCGAGAACTATTCATAAAGCCTTATCTGATCTTGGTTGGCTTGATCCTATGATAAAAGAGATGAATGCTTTAAATGTTAATAGCACAATTAATGAACTTACCTATCGAAAAGAAGGCTATTGGATACGAATGGGTGTTTGCAATTAGAGTCGATTTTGATGAATCTGTGGCTCAACCTGAAACACAGCTTATGAAAAAAGGCTATGCTCACACCTATGGTGTCGATGATTATGATACTTTCTCTCCCATTGCTAAATTAAACTCTATCAGTCCATTCATTTATACGGAAACTACTCATGATTGACCCTTACCTTAGTAAGTCAAATACCTTCATACACAGTGACCCTTTGGAGAAAGTGTACATAGAACAACCACCATAGTTTGTTGCTCGGAGGGAGGGAGTATGGGAAAGTTTACTGTCTTCAAAAATCTTTATACAATTTAAAACATAATCCTCGTGCTTGATTTAAAAAATGTAGTCAAGCAATGGAGAAATTTGGCATAAATAAGAGCATATCCAACCATTTGGTATTCTATAAACATTATGTATCTAGAATTATTCTCCTTGATGTGTATTTGAATGATATTGTCATTACTAATAATGATAATATAGGCATTTCATTGAAATAGTTCCTTCACAGTCAGTTTCATACAAAAGATTTAGGTGTTTTGAAATAATTTTTGAGAGTAGAGGTTACAAGAATCAAGAAAGGCAATTTCTTGTCTCAAATGAAGTATGTACTTGATATGTTAATTGAGAACCAAAAAATGGGAGCTAAGCCATGTAATTTTCAAATGATTCCTAATTTACAACTCACCAAAAACAGGGATTTGTTTGAAAACCCTAAGAAATATAGGAAATTGGTTGAAAAATTGAATTATCTTATAGTTACTAGCCTAGATATTGCATATTCTATCAGTGTTGTAAGTTAATTTGTATTCTCCAACCATTCATCATTGGACTCTCATTAAAACAAATCTTATGCTAATTAAAGGGAGCTCCTGATCTAAGGATACTATATAAAAATCATGGACATATTCATATTGAGTGTTTCTCAAATGTTGATTGGGTAAGCTCTAAGATTGATCGAAAATTCACAACTGGCTACTGCGTCTTTGTTAGAGGAAACTTAATCTCATAGAAAAGCAAAAAGCAACATGTTGTGGCCAGTTCTAGTGCAAAATTTGAATATAGAGTTATCGCACAGTTATTTTCTAAGATAATATGGATATATCAGCTCTTAATAGAAACTAGTTTTAAACCCTCAATACTAGCAAAGTTATGGTGTGATAATCAAGCTGCTCGATATATTGCTTCTAACCTAGTGCTTCAAGAACAAACTAGACCTACAACAACAACAACAACCCAGTGAAAATCTGGCTAATACGTAGGATCTGAAGAGATCCAGTAATACATAGTCTTATTCCTAACTAGTAGAGAGGTTGTTTCTAATAGACCCATATGAAATATATATACATGCATATACATAATTAAATAATAATAATAATACGTTAAATAAAAATATAAAAATAAGTAATAAAATAAATAATACAATAAATATAGAACAAAGTAAAGAGTAAAAATAAAAGATAAAATAAGTAAATAAATACACAAACAAAAAAGAAAACAAGTACATAAATGAATCAAACAAGTCATTACAAATAACAAGAACAAACTAAACATATTGAGATAAATTTGCCACTTCATTTGGAAAAAAATGCAACAAAACTTTATCTTTAAAGAATATATCAAACTAGAGAACAACTTGGTAATATTTTCACAAAAGTTCTAAATAAAGCTCAAATCAGTTATATTTGTAACAAGTTGATCATGATTAATATCTATACTCTAACTTGAAGGGGAGTGTTATAGATTAGATAAGATGATATCAGATATTCAAATCTCATATAAGATTGTAAAAAATAGTATAAGCTTGATTATAGGGATAGTATTATGTAATTAGTACATTTTTTATAATGAGAGAATACTTTTTATCTATCTTTTAGTAACACTAACGCTTTCTAGTATCATAGAAAGAATTATCAACTTACCAAGTATTGTGCAATCAAAGGAACTGCAATTGTAGGATCGAGATTCCCAACAATTACAATAGTAAAAGTTGAAGGATCCTTAAAACAACTGTTAAAATATTCGCAAGCGCTTATGGGATCAACTTTTTGCAAGTCGTTTATTCTAATAGGCTGCAAAAACATAACCAAACAAAGATTATTTGTTAGCTTTTATAGTTTCAAATTTTTGCAGTTCATTCTAACAAGTTATGAAAACATAAGCAAGCAAAAGCAATAAAGAGAGATTGATCTCGAAAGTGCAAACTTCACATATGAAATACTACATACCCTAAAAAAATACGAATTCCCATAGTTGATCTCTTTCACTCGGTTAGCAAATGCGGTATATGGATCTCTTTCCTGAGCACGAACTGCTTCCTCTGCCATTTGCATCACGATTTTGACATCTTCATCTCCAGGTGTCAAGTTTGTTGTAAATAGTAGATAAACAAGCTGTGTAAATAAAAAGATCATGATTATGATGGCAATATAGACAATCAAGACAACGGCTCCAAGAATCATGACATTCCAAACAGGAGCATAAGCTGATATGGAATCGAGTTTGAGATCAAGTTACTGGCAGTATCATAGAGAAATTGATCCCCAAAACTTTAGAGACATTAGATTTGTGAGTCTTACGACCCTTACAGCCTATGATGAAAAATGCAATGACAGCATAAAGAAACAAAGTGAACCTTCAAATCTCAATCGAACACTAATTTTTGGGATGAGAAATTCCATGCCTTCATAACTAAGGTCATTAACATATATACATGAGATTCGAATGGAAAAATGTCAAAAGGTAAGGATAATGGATCGTAATCCATATTGCCACAAACCAGTAACTTAAATTAACACGTGAAATTAGCTTCCACTAAGCTTCCACCACTTCTCCACTTGTCTCTGCCAATTTGTCCCACGTTGTCCTCAAATTGCAAAACAACATTGATACACAAGCAAAGACCTTGCTGCTTCCACTGCGGAGCTTGTATCATTACACTCCTTTAAACCAAGCTTGCCCTCAAGTAAGAATGATGGATTGCACTGCTTCATGTCGTCCATGGTTTCTTATGATGCATCAGCTGGCTATAGACCATCCCAATGTACCAACACTTGTCGCACTCTTGAGTGAACCCGAGACCCTAAGATGGCCACCAAAGTTTGGTGAACTGCCCCATCTCTTACAGCGGGAATAGTCAATGTTGTAGGCAATGGCCCCACAAGCTTTTTTAAACAAGATATCATGCACCACAAGCTGTAACTTTCACCCCTGAGGGAGACCCAAACGATAAGTGACGGAGCCAATTCTTGCCTCGACTAGAAACAAATCATAGAACATAGGGCTTAGCTTTCTTCTTGCTCGAGAAACCAATGATAGTTGGCAGTACGGTTGCAGCTTAAGTAGCACCATATCCCCCCACGTTGAAGTCCACCTCGCGTCGCCGACTGAAGTCATGACGATGTTTCATAACAACTTGGGCTTATTGTAGCCGTGTGCAAACGTCTTGGAGCATTTCATCTCTACCTCTAAGAACCAAGTCCACTACCTCAACCTTGGCCACGCTTGAGTAATAGGTTAGCAAACACAATAGTGACAGACCATACACCACCTCAAATGGGGCTGTACGCAAGGTAGTATGGTAGCTTGTGTTGTAGCAAAATTCTACCCATGATAACTAGTCCACAATTTGCGAGGATGGTTTACAATCTAAGAAACACAGACACAGACACGGACATGCGACACGATACGGATACGGACACGGATACGAGGGCACACCAACTTCTAAACTTTAGTGGACATGGACACGGCATATATATATATATATATATTATAAAATTTATAATTAAGAAAAAAATTCAAAGTTTATAATATAATATATATTGATTAATGTGTTTCAAAACTTCCAACATCTTGATAGTTCATACATATTTGGTACTTTATAAGCCTCTCTAAAAAAACATGGAGCATATATTCTATTAAGCAATTTGTCTACAATCTCCTATCCAAAAGTAGAATTAGTCATTTACAAGGGTATTTACAACCAAAAGATCTAACTAAAGTATCCACTCTCTAATCACTTTACTCTCAAACATTGGCATTGCATTTATCAACAAAGATCATACTCTTCAACTCTAGCTCATCAAGTGAAAGATTAGCAACTTCAAGGATTCCATGTTCATCGCCAATTGGTGAAAACTCATCTCCTGCAATATCTCACATCATTGTTTCTCCTTGTTTGTATTGTGAAGATTTTCTTGAAAGGAGTCGCAAATTAGTATGAATGTAAATTAAACTCTTAGCACGCTTAGGTTTGATCTTGTTCCTTTTAAAGGAGTGAATAAAAGAGTAAATACTCCAATTTCACAACAAGATGAAGAAGATAGTTGTCTAAGTAACTTGAGAGTAATCTTTTGAAGAATTGGAGTATGAACACCATGAACCAGCCACCAAGATTTTGTATCAAGGATACCTCTATCATTTATAGAGTTATAATCATCAAACCCTTGTCTACCATACGCAAAATTATCAAACTCAATGTTCACTTTTCTCTGATCTTCTACATCAGGAAAGTACCTCTTCAAACATTTCAATCTCTCATTCGTGAGCTCCATATCTTGATTTGGTGTAACTCGTTTTGAGTATTTATTCAACCATTCATGGCTATAGTACCTATATAGTTGTAAGAAAAAAATTTTATGAATTATTCATCAATTACCATTTATTTATCTCTAATAGAAAAGAAAGTATAAAAATTTGAATAATCACCTTGGATTCAAAGAATGAGCTAAACAATGAAGAGGGGTATTACTTTTTATCCAACACTCAATTAAGATTTAGAGGACCACTTTATAGAAGATTGAAGATTCATTGTCATCCTTTCTTTCAAAAAGATTTATGGCCTTTCTTACTTTTTTAATCATGGAATCTCACTTCTCATACACCAAATGGAGAGTAGATGCATCCGTATCTGTTCTTCTTAAAACATCATAAATAGGATTGGTGAAAGAAAAAATGAAATCTATCTTTTGCCACCAATCATCACTGAGTAGCTTCTCTTTGACAAATTCAACTTTGTAACATCATCTTCTTTGTAAACAAACCCTTTTTCACTTATCACCATCTCTTGGAGCCTATGTTTGAGAAGTTTAAACTGCTTCAACATCACTATTCTAGAGGCAAATCGAGTAGTAGCAACATTAAGTAACTTCAATGAAGCAAACTCATTAAAGATAGATAAACTAATATGGTGATTAACAATGAAGTTCTTAATAAAAGAAACATTGTCAACGATTTATGAAATCCAAGAGCATTCTTGATAGACGAGATTGTTCCTTTCTGTATTCTTAGCCGCACAAATGCTCTTCAAAGCAATGTTAAGAGTGTGGATAACACAAGGAGTCCAAAAAATAATTGGAAACTCCGTCTCAATCATTAAATCAGCCGCCCTACAAATCGAGGCGTTATCAGTCATAATTTGCACAACATTATAAAAACCAACTTCCATAATCACATCTCTCATTTACTTGGCTATAAAATCCTTGTCCTTGATATTATCAAAGTAATCAATTGCTTTCAGAAACATTAGCCCACTTTTAGTCACAGCTATAAAGTTGAGAAGAGGTATTTTTTGTGGATCACTCTACCCATCACTTACAATGCTCACTCCTTTTAGATTCCATGTATTCCTTATAGGTTGAAGAAGCTTCTCAACATGTTCACTTTCTTTGTCAAGTAAAATTATTCTCAACTTGCTATAACCTGAAGGAACATATAACCACTAATATAATTATTAGCAGCAAAAGAGAAAGCTCTGATGAAATGAGGAATCCTTGCACGATGAAAAGGCAATTTTGAAGAGTAAAACATTCTAGCAATCTCAAGATCTAAATTTTCTCTAGCTTGCATGTTGAAAGCATCATCTATAGGTCCCAACGTTGCCCTCCTCTTTCTTGAATCAAAAATACTAGTATATGATGCTTCACCATTTGAGAAATTTTGAGATTGATTAGATAAGGGTGGAAGAGGGACAAGTCTTGCCTTGGAATTTTCAATCAATAATGTAGCTTCATTGTCAAATTTTTTAAGTTCTATCACCTTTGAGGATGGAATGTCACCACAAACTCAAATTCCCTTGCCTGACAATTTCAACATGTGCACCCTTACATAGTGTAAGAACCTCTAAATGAGCTATGGAAAAAACTACACTCAAACTCAAAGTTTCCACCACCCTCTGTTTTTTTCTTTCACTACATATTTCCATAGTGGTTTTTCTGGATTTTCTTGTTCGGCAACACTACTAGAAGCAATGGAAAAAGGAGAATAGTGGATTGAAATACCTAATTAAGATACCAAATTGTATTAACAAACAAGTAAAGAATATCAAGAAACAACAAAGTGTTTTTATGTCAATGAAGAAAGCAAGACGGGAAAAGCAACTTTCAACCAAACACATTTCTAATTTCAAAATCACAAATGAAGATTGCTACTTCTAAAAAAATATTATAGCCTACAGCAGTCTGACCATGAAATCATCAATATTGCATTGAAAAACATCAACTAAACACTCACCAAAAAGATTAGGCAACATAACCTATTTTTAGATTTTGGTCTTTGTTACATTGATAAACAGAAGATAGAACAAAGAATTGACCCAATCAAAGCCTAGTGTTCTAACAAATATCGGTTAATATTCCCAATATAGAACAATTCTTCTAAGAATCAGTCTTTTGTTATAGGTTCTTGAAAGAGCACTTGAAGAATGTGGTAATGATCTCGATTCAGCAATCATTGATAAATCAGAAAAGAATTTCAGTCCCACGCTACTTAAAGCTTATGTTCTCAGGGAGGATAATGCTACAGTGGAAGGTAAACATCATTGATAAGCTAGAAGCGTACAATACTTATTAATCAAAGGGATTAATAAGTATTGTAAGGTTACAATAACCGTGTACAGAGTCGTGTGTTTCCACGACTCTGCACACGGTTTTTAGAGTTGTGTGTTTCCATTACACACAACTCTGAAAATCGTGTGTAATGGAAATGACATTGGATGGGAAAGCCAGTTCCAAAGTCGTTGCCACACCACAAAGAAGGGAATAACATTAACAAAACCTAAATGTCGTGTTGTATAAAGAGTAGATGGAGCAGATGTGAAGAATAGATTGAAGACAACGTTGTATGAAGAACCAGCGCAGACGTGAAGGAGCAAATGGAAGCTAGCGTCGTATGAAGAACAGATGGAACCATTGTAGAAGAACTTGAGAAAACAAGGAGGAGCGATGTCAGCTGGAAAACCACGAGGGATTTGAGAAGTTCTAAACAATTATATATTTCTTAATAAAGAAGACTACCCATGTCAACTAAATAAATTTTTTAATAATTCATAAAAATGTTACGAGCCATATTAAAACGTGTCCGAGTCGTTTCAAACTGTGTCTGAGCCATCTCCAGTGTGTCCGAGCCGATGCAAATAATTTTTTATTCTGACACATATGGACATGTGTCCACCACATGTCCATGTCGGACACATAATGGAGCTGTGTCCGCGCTTCATAGGTTTTCTACAAATTGGTTTATATACCTTATTGTCAATCATTAACGTTCTCAGTCAAATTTGACAATCTTAATTGGAATGCATATTACAAGCATTATACATACTAATCATGAAATATGATTAATATGTATAATCACAAAATTTTTTCGTGACTTTTGATTTTCCTAAAATTAAGATCTATTTAATTCTATAAAATGATTAACACAAATCATAATAAAGAGAAAATTTAATTCGTACCTTATTCTAAGGCTTAATCTTTATCTTATTGTATCCCTCGAACTGTTCTCGAAACTGATCCGTCTCATCCACCGTAGCCGCACAAATGTCTGACCTCTAACGGTATCCACAAAACAGGTTGAGAGAACTCTGTAACTCTTACAGAGAGGGTTAAGTAAAAAGTACTAGCTCCATAGAGCTTAAGCCTATTTATAATAAGTTTTGGACGTTTGAGTAATTTAATTGAAATTAAATTCTAATTTCAATTAAACTTTAATTATAAGTACAAATAATTATAATTAAATACTAAATATACTCATATAAGATTTAATATCTCATATTAATTTTTATTTATTAAATATCTCAAATTTAATCATAAAGTTTCTCAAACTTAACAGTCAAGTCCAACTTAATTAAATTAACTTTGCTCTCTTCAACTCATTCTATATGTGAGACCGATTAGGTTCCTAAATATGTTGTCAATGATTATAAAATCTAAATTTAATTTATAATTAAAATTAGATAAATTAAAACTCATTTTAATTAATTTTTAATTCTCCAAGTAAATAATTTATAATCATAGATTAAGATTGACGTCTAGCAACGCATCATCACCACCTAAATATTTAGGAATGTCAAAGTAGTTTTGACTAACCTTTTCGTGCATAATTTTTTGTATAATTCAATTCTTTCATCATACAATGTTCCGATTAGACATAGAGTATAGAGTTAATGTTTACTCTATTTTGAGTCTAATCATATTAGCTTTCTGTCATTAATTATTGATTCAATTAATGACATTTGTAAACTATTTACGAAGCATCATTTCATCTTGGCCAAGGATTTCTTGAATTGATTCCAATCGAGAACAACGAAACTTTCTCCCTAATTACTTTAAAGTGATAAATCCTATCTTGATCACTCAACTATCTCCATAAAGTTTATGCTATATCCAATGACTACCAATTAAATGATCTATAATTAAATAGATCATAAGTAGTATCAAAACATAACAATCCCCATATAAGATAACTTTGATGACCTTAAGTCAAAGGATCACTTATACAATCATTACATTGACAATTCCATAGACATACAAGTAATGTTCCAAATGAATTTCTCATATCGGGTCTGTTCCGTAAACTTGTTTTCTAACAAGCACCCTCACGTTTGTTAAAGTATCTCTATACTTTATCCAATGAGATTGACTACTTCCTTAATAAGGAAAAATAAAACGTGTACTAGTCTTTTTACGTTCTATTAATATTCAATTTTAATAGAACAATGATTATGAGCATTTAGAAATAATACATAAATGCAATATGAATTTCATAATTATAATTTCATTTACAATGTACAATTATCCTATGGACTTTATCATATACATCTAAACATGTTCAAGATAAAGAATGCCTTTAAATAATTTGTCACCAAACTACAACCAAAGCGATTGGTTGTAAGGCATAAATCAACACCACTAAATGTCCAATTTCTTGTATTGAGACTTATTGCAATTACACCTTATTTTTATTAATTTTATTTCTGTCGCTTAGCTATTCGAAGATTGAGATATATAATGTCAAAGATTAAAGGTAGCTACATACCTGAAAATTTTGTTAGAGCATAATATTCAGTATAATTTATCATTTTTCATTTACAATGCCAAATTGTCTAAGTACCTGTGCCCCGATCCCACCCCTTGAGGATTCCTTACGACAAATCAAGCTTCAAAAGTTACGAGGACAATGTTATTTTAGCGTAGATTTCGCTTATTTACTACCTAGAGGCCATGATGATATATGTTAATGGGATCTCATTATTGTATCTTCTGTTCGCCACATAACCATTCTCAATATTCAATAGTTACCGAGTAAGATGTAATGGCCAAGTACCTACAATAAGACTTTCGAAATCATTTCTTGGAGAACTACATAACATTATTCCAATGAGCAACTATCTGTAATATGTTACTATCGACTGACAGGCATGCTTGCCGAAGTAGTTACCAAACGGGAGAGAGCTATTTCTTGTTTTCTAGTTTTTGGTGTGCACGAGATCTTTCGTCAGACGAAAACGTTGATCTCTTTGTTTGCCATTATTTGGTGATAGACGTGAGAATACTCTCCAAGCCAAATTCAGTATACGGATGGTTTATGTAATCATTAGATTGCATTTTCCAGTCTTTAATTTCGTATTTTTCGTTTAAAAGATAATGTGCATGTCATCATAAGTTTAGAATGTTTAGTGTATTTGTGACGATGCCTAACTTTGAACCAATTCTTCTTCATCTAAAACCATAACAGTTTGTCCCTATCGATATTCAAACTTGTGATATTGATGAACGAATCGAAATCATTATCGCTATCAAGCATATGTGTCGTGATATATATGTAGATAGATATAAAATCAACATCGACTCAAGTTTCATATTTTGCACAACTACTTATTTGCTAACTCTTAATGAAAATTTACATATTTCTAATATTATCATCTTCCAGAACAAGATTTCATTTTCAATCACATGTTCTAATGAATTGAAGAGCAGTCGGTATAAGCAAGATTTATACGTGTTCAATGAGTTTCGTCAACGAACACATCCGTAAAAGGGAAGGAAGGAAATATGCTAAGCATACAATATACCATCTTAGTTGAATTATTGGATTTTCTTCAAATTGGTGTATATACGTTATTGTCAATCATTAGCGTTCTCAGTCAAATTTGACGATCTTAATTGGAATGCATATTACAAGCATTATACATATTAAAAAATGTTAAACAATATGACTATCCATCCAAATTTGACTTTTCTTTTTCTTTTTAATTTATCCAGAAGAGTTTGTCTTTTGACTTCTCTTGAACATTTGTTTTCTCCTCGTGAAAAAGTCAGCTTCTAGAAGTAAAAGTTTAACATCGAGTTATTTGTTCGAGATTGCATACTAGATTTTCTGTGCATATTAATTCAGTTAAAAAAGGGTGTTGTCCACTATTCGCTTTGCGAGAAGGGTTGTCCTAGTGTATAAGACTCTTTGCTTTGTGAGAATTAGCAAAGGTTCGTCTTCTAATTATAAAATTAGAGTAAAATATATCTTGCAATATTTCTATACACAAAGCTAGTAATAGGGTATTTGATGAAGAGGGAAAGAGGTGCGCATATCAAAACTTTGAAAGGAGTAGGAAGTTGCATTATTGATAGAAACTTCTTCGAGGCTTACACCTAGTTTAGATTATATCATTAATTATATGAAAAAATAAAATAAATGCTCTGGGAAATCGTCTAGCTAATGTATCACGACTAATTCTTCAAATTGTTGATGGTATAAGATAGTTTTTATTAAGAAGACAGTGCGTTGGAGGCTTTGAAGTTGAACATATAGTTAATACTTTATTGAGTTAATTACTAAAAAAAGCTCAAATTTTCGTCAATTTTTAAATTATAGCTCAAAATTTAAAATGTAGTAATAAAATGCTTATAATTTTAAAAATTTTCAATTCTAACCTGAACTTCAAAAAGTAACAATAAAATGCTCAAACTTTCAATTCTTTTTTATTCTAGCTCGACGTTAATGTTTCCCTTAAGTTTGTTGATATGAATTGCCACGTGTTTAAAAAACCTTAAATATTAATACACGTCAATCAAAGTTAACACAAAAATAAAGATTAATGAAATGACGTCATTTAATCACATAATTAAAACGACTTCGTTGTTTAAAAATGAATTAAATTAGATTGCGCAGCCCCAATAACTTTACGTTTTGATTTCAGTTTTTTTTCCTTCGTTTTCATTTTGTTTTCTTGATGGCCTTACCCTTCGATTTTCAAATTTTTGCAGCTCCAATGCTTTTACATTAAGGGCATCAGAAGAACGAACTAAAAACAATAAACTTACTGGTACAGTATGCTGTAATGTGAAAATAGTTTGGAATGTTAAAAGAACAAACGGAAAACAAAAGACTAAAACCATAAGGAAAATAACTGATAACGATGCTCTAAAATTAAAGAAATTGAGAATTGTAGCATTTTATTGCTATTTTTTCAAGTTTAGGCTAGTATTGAAAATTTTGAAAGTTTTAGTATTTTATTACTATTTTTAAAAGTTCGAGCTATAATTAAAAAATTGACAAAAGTTTAAGTTTTTTATAATTAACCCCACTTTATTTAAACTTCCAACGCTTAATCCTCTGTCCACTTCCAAGATGTTTAAACCTTGATGTTAGTTAGTGGGTTTGATTTCAACCGTGCATGTTTAGCTTACGACTTTTTGGGATCTTCACTAATAATAAATAGAGTCATTCCGCTCATGCGGCTAATATTCAACAATTATATTAATTGCTCATTAACTCAATGTTGAATATATATGTCCAAAGACATGTTTATTTATAGGGTAATATTAAATTTTGTAAGATTGAGCACAAATAAATTGAACACGTACAAACCCAAATGATATTCCATCCTAAAACCAATTAATAATAAGAGGAGTAACTCACTAGGCATATATGCATCTTTAAGGTTATATATTATTTTTGTAAGTTCCCAGAATATACCTTAGTAGAAACATTACATGTCTACGAAGGTATAAGTGATATGATTGAAAATTGCATTTGTCTTGAATCTATGGTCCATCAAATCATGATTAGTAACTTGGAATTAATTGTTACCTTTATAAAATTGATGTATTAAAATGTACATTTGGACTAGAAAAATTATCAAGTGACAAGACAAGTTGGTACATAGAAATTAGGGTGACTAAGCATATACATTTAGTGACATTTGGCATAAATAAATAAAGAACAAATGATAGTAGAATTGAATGATATTTGGCATCATTGATTAAATGACAAATGGCCTAGCAGGATTGTGACAATTGGTAGCTTAAGGAGTGGACAAATGAGATGCATGCAATGGAGATATATGCCATGTTATGAAAGTGACACCTAGCATTAAATGAATCTAGCTAAGGCAAAAGTGTTTTGGCTGGTCATTCTTCTTCTCCTTGTTCATTCACTACCGAAACACCATGCTCTTTCATTCTTGTGTATTTGGCTTATGTTGAACCACATAAGGTTAAGTCACTTTATAATGGTGTATTTGAACTTAATTAAGGTTGAAAATGAACCTAGTTTGATATTAGATTAACTGATTAAAGGTTGAATAAGTCTTGAGTTGTTAATTGAGGTAATAACCTAAGGAAGATGTTGTTTGATATCAAAGTGTCTAATATTGTTGGAATATATGATTTGTTCAAAGGATAAGTTTGTTCTTATGGAAACAAATGTGATCTAAAGGATATAAGCAATGTGTTAGTTATGAATGTTAGTGAATGAGGAACTTGTGTGAATATATGTAAAGTGTAATTACTTAATGTATTCATTGGTGCATTATCATAAATGATTATCGTTATAAGGCATGTTAAATTTGATCAAATGTGAATGAACATGTTTAATTTGAGCATGATGGAATAAAGTCATGTGTTATGTACTACATCTTTTACATGTGATTCTGAAATCTGAAATGGTTTATTTTAAAACTACCAAGTTCTAGTACTAGATAAATAGGCATATCTAGAAGGGTCTGCAACTGCCCCTATTCTTAAATACTTTAGTGTCTTCTGTACTTGGACACTAAGGTGTCCCCTGTTCTTAACAGTATCTTTTGATTCAGAGACTTAAGTTTCTTCTGTTTCTGTTGATACCAGTCATTGGTATCCCCTGTTCTGTTCCCGTATCCCACTTCTGTAAAAAGGACTAGCAAACTAATCTGTTTTGTGTTATAATATATATTCAGTTCTAAAACAAGCAAGTTTTGATCTGATACAAGTTATGCCTTAATCTGATACAGGTTATATTTTGTTCTGACTCAATTATATCCTGTTTTGAGACTTCTAAATTTGTCATGAAGTAGCAATATTCTGTTCTAATACTTACATGAATTGCTCTGATGTAAGAGTATTATGTTCTGATGCTTTTAATGGTCTGATTACTCTTTAATTTGAATAATTAAATATTGCTTATGATATAATCTGATTCAATACATGTGAATGCTAGACGACTGTTAGAAACAATCATCATTTTATATCTTGTTTAATTATTCCCCATTAAACTTTATGCTTAGCATAGTTGTTTTGCCTCCATGTAGGTTCTGATAAGAAGATTTAAAGACTGGGACAAAGACAACCTCAGTAACCAAAGAAAGATGTGTTTTGTTTTGAAAAAATGTTCAGTTTGTTATTGAGTTGTACTCAATATGATAAGACATTTTGTATTTTTGTGTATATGGTTTGTAATAACCTTAATTCATGATGTATTTAGAAGTTTAAGGCATGTATTTTGAAAAGTATAATATGTATGATGTATTTTGTTTATTAACTCAACCTATAATGAAATGTATTGTATGTTTGTCTGAGTTTCTTTTAAGGTAGTTTTGGAATGCTTTGGTATGATTTAGATATGCTTTGTATGACATCTTTATATCCTCTCAAGGGCATTCGGGAGTTACACTTTCTATATGGGAGAAACTCCTACTTATATTTCAACATGTCCCCTTCACGTGTGGGATAATTTAAGGCCTAACACGTGACACAATTTATCGTGTCAAGGTAGTGACGACTAACTCAAGAATAACCTACTCTGATACTATGCTACATTTTGTAAGATTAGAACCAAATAAATTGAACACGTACAAACTCAAATGAAATTACATCCTAAAACGATTAATGATAGGAGAAGTAACACATTAAGTTTATATACATGTTCAAGGCCATATATTCCTTCCATGTGAAACAAATTCTTACTTATATTTTGACAGATAAAAAACATGACCTTAAAGAAATTGGAATGAGCATTTATTTATTTAACTTGGATATTAGATAAGGTATAATTTAAATAATTTTCACACAAATTTTATGTTTAAAAAATTGAATTAAAAAGTTTAATAATTAGAGGGGAAACATCTTAAATTTTAAAATTAAAAATGTACTTACCGCAACAACTTTATTATATTATGAAATGGCCTATCCCCTCTCATCACCACAAGAGTAATCAACAGTTTCATCATCGATCATAGAAAGGCCTAGGTTGTCAATGCCACCTGGATGATATACGCGTGACACATGCAGTTATACAAGACTTGCTCCGTCTGTCCCGAAATTAGTAATAAGTAGCTTTCAATATGAATAAGTGCGTATTATGGCTCCATGCAGAGAATGTCAAACGCAAGTTGCTGTTTTACTCGCCATTTTTTTCTTTTCAACTTTTCTGGTCAAATATTTGGGAGGAGATCATGGCTTTGTTTTTTGTTTATTTATTCCCATTTTGTCGCTATAAATTGCGATCCAATACAATATTTTCACAAACCATTTAATCGAAAATGGAAATACTAAGGTCTATGCTGTTCCCATTGCTTTCTCTGGTCATCTTATCTATTACCTTGCACTTGCAAACCACCTCTGGTTCAGCTACTAACGAAGCCTTTCTCCGATGTCTTCTGGATCAGTCTCAGCCTTCTCACCCAATTTCCGATGCAATTTACACTCCCACCAATGCTTCGTTTTCATCTGTTCTTGAAACTTACATCCGAAACCTCCGTTTCAACATGTCCACGACCCCAAAACCATTCCTTATTCTCACTGCATTGCAAGAATCCCACGTCCAAGCTGCTATTTTTTGTGCCAGAAACCATAATCTGCAAATGAAAATCAGGAGTGGTGGCCACGACTATGAGGGCATCTCTTACGTATCAGACGTACCCTTCTTCATTCTTGACATGTTCAAACTTCGATCTGTCGTCGTTGACGTCGAATCCGAGACTGCCTGGGTTCAAGCTGGAGCAACCCTGGGTGAGGTTTACTATAGAATTTCCGAGAAAAGCAAAACTCACGGCTTTCCTGCTGGCGTGTGCCCTACTGTTGGTGTCGGAGGCCATTTTAGTGGCGGAGGTTATGGCAACATGATGAGAAAATATGGCCTGTCTGTTGATAACATCATCGACGCGCAGATAGTTGATGTTAATGGCAGACTTCTTGATAGAAAGGCAATGGGAGAAGATCTATTCTGGGCTATTACTGGTGGAGGAGGAGCAAGTTTTGGCGTTGTTCTTGCGTATAAAATCAACCTTGTTCGCGTACCAGAAGTGGTCACTGTTTTCAGGGTTCAAAGAACACTGGAACAGAGTAATTTGACAGACATCGTTGATCAGTGGCAACAAGTTGCACCTAAGATTGACGACGATCTTTTCATCAGACTCACGTTCGACGTTGTGAACAGCACGACTCGGAGTGGCCAAAAGACGTTAAGAGCAACGTTCCGAGCTTTGTTCATTGGAGATTCTAAACAACTCCTTCCGATCATGAACGACAACTTCCCTAAACTGGGGTTGACTCAATCTGATTGCACCGAAATGAGTTGGGTTGAATCAGTCCTCTTTTGGACAGACTTTCCAAGTGGTACACCAACCAAAGCTTTGCTCAGTCGAGTGCCGCAAGTCCTCACACATTTGAAAAGAAAATCAGATTATGTGAAGCAACCAATTCCCAGGAATGGTTTGGACGGCATATGGAAGTTAATGATTGAGCTGCAGTCACCAATGCTTACATTCAATCCTTATGGAGGGAAAATGGCGGAGATTCCTGCAACGGCAACTCCTTTTCCACATAGAGCAGGAAATTTGTGGAAAATTCAGTATGCAACGAACTGGGATGAAGACGGAACAGAAGCAGCAAACCACTACATAGAATTGACGAGGAAGTTGCACGATTACATGACCCCCTACGTGTCTAAGAATCCAAGAGAAGCATTCCTTAACTACAGAGATCTTGATTTGGGTATCAACCACAATGGAAAAGGAAGCTACTTGGAAGGAAGAGTTTATGGTATCAAGTATTTCAGAGATAATTTCAACAGGTTGGTTCAAATCAAGAACAAAGTTGATCCTGGAAATTTCTTTAGGAACGAACAAAGCATTCCCGTTTCTCCACGTTGAAGGAGATAGCTAATCTAAGAATTCGTAATTCGTTCGCTTTCTGATTGATTGTTGAATGTTTATAACAATCAGGTAAGGAAACATCAATAAGAAAGGAATGTATAGGAGGATTCCTGCTTGTACTTTAGTACGTAAGGTTGTGAATGATCTACAGCTGTTATAAGATTGTCCATTTCTCGTCTTTAGTTTATATGATTACTTGCTTTCCATTTCAATTACTTCCTGGTGCTTAACATTGAAACTATCAATTAATTCGAAACATCAAAGTTCTATCGGATGTACTCTCCAATGTTGTCAATTAATGTTCATGATGTTTGATTACTTGTATTGAAAAAATACGTCCTTCGTGTAATGTTCACAGGGTAATTTGTACGGTAAAATATTTTCGGGTACAAGTTTATTTTGTCCTGAAAATTTTCCTGTATCCACTTTGTAGTCCTACTAGATTTATGTCAATGCATAAGCACCCAATGGCATGCTGGAACGCCATCGCCTTAGATGTTTTGTGCACCCAACATTCAAGTCAGTGTTTTATTGTTCAATATCTTGTGCACTCTTTTACGTTAGTATACGTTGCTCATTGTAATTTCGATATAACACAATTCTATATGTTATTTTATTGTTGAATGGTGAATGAATGAATGCTAGTTCTCTCTATTGTCTCCTCTCTCCTTTCCATCTTCTACGAGAGTTTATAACTCTTGTACAATATTATGGTGTCTTATTCTGTCTCATGAATCTCAATCATTCATTTATGTGAATCCCGTGTGAGTCCCAAAAGCAGGACCCGCATAGATGAATGACTGAGATTCATAAAACAGAATAAGACACTATAATATTGGATAGAGGATCTTGTCCCCTTCCATAAACCCATACATTTCATTCTTTAGCCGTTTCTTATAGGTTTGAGGTAGCTGTTAACTACTAGGTGAATTTAGGGAACTTAAAATAAATACAAACAGCATGGCACTACTGCAGTACTGTAGCAAGTTTCACATATGCTTTTGCTTAAGCCAAAATCTTTATAACAGGCTTATATGTTAAATAATAAAGAAACCATAATTTCTTCCTCTTCTGATCTTGATAAAAATAGCACCGTATTAAGTTACAAGTGCTGTTTTAATTTTTTTCTCTTGTCCCTTGCAATTTATCCGGCACCAGCACAGTCGCCTTCTACATCTAAATCAAACCATTAATTTAATGTGCTTTTCACCAATTCCCTCCTTATCAAACATAACTGACAGCTATAAATCTACATCCAACAAACAAGTATGAAGAAATCAGAACAAATAGATCAAGCTGTGATTCTGTTTGTGCTGAAAATAGCGAACATGAAAAAAGTTATATACAGGAATTAATAACTACATAAAATATAGAAAATAAACTCTAATTTTAACAAGCTGAATAATTTCATCTAAAGACATACCCAAATTTGAAGATTGAAATTGAGCATATGTAGGAGCTTGAGGTTTTCTATTGAAATTGTGAGGTTGATATCTTTGTTGCCTTCTTTGATTGCTATAGCTAACGTTTAGATGATCTTTTCATCCTGGATTATAACGATTAGAATAGG
>JANZLX010000212.1:11094720-11105125 GCA_025531955.1 Erythroxylum orinocense
TGCTTTCAAAAACATTGGCCCACTTTCAGTCACAGCCATAAAGTTGAGAAGAGGTCTTCTTTGTGGATCACTCCACCCATCACTTACAATGCCCACTCCTTTTTGATTCCATGTATTCCTT
The DNA here is from genome assembly GCA_025531955.1 of Erythroxylum orinocense. Classification (NCBI taxonomy): domain Eukaryota; kingdom Viridiplantae; phylum Streptophyta; class Magnoliopsida; order Malpighiales; family Erythroxylaceae; genus Erythroxylum; species Erythroxylum orinocense. Next base: position 11,094,842 of record JANZLX010000212.1, read on the forward strand.
ATAGGTTGAAGAAGCTTCTCAACATGTTTTCTTTCTTTGTCAAGTAAAGTCGTTCTCAACTTGATGTAGCCCGGAGGAACATAAGCACTAATATAATTATTAACGGCAAAAGAGAAAGCTTTGATGAAATGAGAATTCATTGCAAAATGAAAAGGCAATCCTGAAGAGTAAAACATTATAGCAATCTCAAGATCTAAATTTTCTTTAGCTTGCATGTTGAAAGCATCCTCTAGAGGTACTGATGTTGCCCTTTTCTTTCTTGAACCAAAACTACTAGTACATGATGCTTCACCAGTTAAGAAATTTTGACATTGACTAGATAAGGGTGGAAGAGGGACAAGTGTTGCCTTGAAATTTTCAATCAACAATGTAACTTCATTGTCAATTTTTTTAAGTTCTGTCACCTTTGAGGATTGAATGTCACCACAAACTTGAATTCCCTTGCCTGACAATTTCAACAGGTGCGCCTTTACCCTAGTGTAAAAACCTCTGAATGAGCTATGGCAAAAACTATACTCAAACTCAAAGTTTCCACACCCTCTGTTTTATTTTTCTTCACCACATATTTCCATAGTGGGTTTTATGGATTTTCTTGTTCAGCACCACTACTAGAAGCCATGGAAAAAAGGAGAATAGTGGATTGAAATACCTAATTAAGCTACCAAATTGTATTAACAAACAAGTAAACAATATCAAGAAACAACAAAGTGTTTTTATGTCAATGAAGAAAGTAAGACAGGAAAAGCAACTTTCAACCAAACACATTTCTAATTTCAAAATCACACATGAAGATTGCTACTTCTAAAAAAAGATTGTAGCCTACAACAGTCCAGCCATGAAATCATCAATATTGCATTGCAAAACAACAACTAAACACTCACCAAAAAGATAAGGCAACATAACCTATTTTTAGAATTTGGTCTTTGTTACGTTGATAAACAGAAGATAGAACAAAGAATTGACCCAATCAAAGCCTAGTGTTCTAACAAATATCAGTTAATATTCCCAATATATAACGATTCTTCTAAGAATCAGTCTTTTGTTATAGGTTCTTGAAAGGGCACGTGAGGAATGCGATAATGATCTCGATTCGGCAATCAAGAGTTTGAATGACCTCTGATTGGGATCTGCAGAAAAGAATTTCAGTCCCACGACACTTAAATCTTATGTTCTCAGGGAGGATAATGCTACAGTGGAAGGTAAACATTATTGATACAACAGAAGCTTACAATACTTATTAATCAGAGGAACTAGTAAGTACTGTAAGTTTGTAACCATGTACAGAGTCGTGGAAACACGCGACTCTGAAAATCGTGTGTAATGGAAACGACTTTGGATGGGAAGGCCAGTTCCAAAGTCGTTGCCGCACCACAAAGAAAGGCATGACGTTAACGAACCTAAATGACGTTATGAAGACAACGTTGTATGAAAAACCAGCGCAGACGTGAAGGAGCAGATAGAAGCTAGCATCGTATGAAGAACAGATCGAACCGCTGTAGACGAACTTGAGAAAACGAGGAGCGACAAAACCACGAGGAATTTGAGAAGTTCTAACAATTATATCTTTCTTAATAAGGAAGACTACCCATGTCAACTAAATAAATTTTTGAATAATTCATAAAAATGTTACGAGCCATATTAAGACGTGTCTGAGCCGTTTCGAACTGTGTCCGAGCCGTCTCCAACCGTGTCCGAGCCGATGAAAATAATTTTTTTATTCTAACACGTACGGACATGTGTCCACCGCGTGTCCATGTCGGACACACAGACACTGCTCCATTTTGCCATGTCTGTGCTTCATAGTTTACAATGAAGCAACATAAGTACATCTCCAATGTTCGGTTTACCACCTCATTATGCCCATCAAAGGGTGATACGTTAGAACTAAAAGCTAGCCACATTCTGCTCAATTTGAACAATTCTTCCCAAAATTTACTTGTGAAAATAACGTTCCAGTCATTAACCACTGTCTCCGGTAGGCCATGTAACTTAAAAATGTTGTAAAAAAATATTCGTGCCACACTAATAGCAATTTAAGGGTGAGAAAGCAACAAGAAATGAGCACTTTTGGAGAAACGGTCAACCGCAAGCAATATAACCGACTTTCCATCAATAAAGTCCATAGCGATGTCTACCCAAACCTGCGAGGTCATTTGCAACAGTTAAAGGAGGCCAGTTGGCTGTAGATTCTCCCACTTTGTTCCACTAACAAAACTCACATGCCTGCAGAAATTGTCGCACTGGATTTTCGTGCCTATCTAGTAGAAATCTGCAGTTATGCATTTCAATGTTTTTTAATATCCTTCATCACCTAACTGATGGTTTGCTTAAATGATGGTTGCTGCCAATGGGAATCTTGAGTGAGATAAGTTCTATCGCAAAACCATATGAATTCATCATGCCAAGACCATGGATTGCCCTCCTGTCCAGCTTGTATTATAGAGACCATTGTTGGAATGATGGTATGGACAAGACTTCCTCTTTAATGGCTTCAAAAATGTGGGCATAAGGGCTGGAAATGGCCAACATACTCCTTGATCCTCATTTTGGTGAGAAAGAGCGTCCACCACCTGATTTTCCTTTCCTGCACAATACTGTACTACAAAATCAAATCCACACAACTTGTTGATCCATCATTGTTGTGGTGAGGTACAGATGCGCTATTCTAGGAGGAAATTAATGCTATAGTGGTCGATTTTGATGACAAATTTTTGGCCCCAAAGATATGGCCTCCAATGGCATACCATCATTGCTAATCTAATCAATTCCTTCTAGTATGTTAGGAGTCCTTGGTGAAAAACTGCAAATGCTTAGCTATAGTATGCAATGGGTTGTCCCTCATGTTGGAGCACCGCACTAATACCCCAATCAAATGCATCACATTCCACCATAAATTTTAGTTTGAAGCTTTGCAGTGCGAGGATAAGGGCTTGGGTCATAGTTATTTTTAGACTTTCCAAGGCATTGATGGATCCTTTTATCCATGAAAAAGAGTTCCATCATAGCATTGTGGTTAGTGTTGCTGCAATAACTCCATAGTTTTGTACAAAATGTCGTTAATAACCGATGAGTCCAAGGAAACCTTGTAGTCCTTATGGGGTGGTGGGTCTTGGCCAATTAAGCATTGCAGCAATTTTTTACTTATCTACCACAACCCTAAACCTCAAAATAACATGATCCAAATATGACACAAAGGTTTGACTTAATAAGCACTTGGATCTTTGAGGAGCACAAACTGAGATTCAGTGTAGAAAATACCTCACATCGATGTTGCCAGTGTTCTACCCAAGTAGTGTTGTACCCCAGAATATCAACGAAGAATACTAAGACGAATTTGCACAAAAATTTCTAAAAAAGTCAATTCATTAGTGTTTGGAATGTTGTGGGAGCATCCGTAGGCCCAAAGGGCATCACAAATTGAAGTGCCCATGGTGTGTTCATAAGGCAATCTTCTCCACATCCATTGATGCCATTCAAATTTGGTGGTAATCAAAGTGAAAATCCTACTTAGAGAAAAAGGTAGCTCCATGAAGCTCTTCCAATAATTCCTCTATAGGAATCGAAAATTTATCCTTTAACGTCTTCTCATTAAGGGTGCAAAAATCTAAACTGAATCGCCAACTATCATCTAATTTTTCTAAAAGGACTGGTGAAGAGAAATGAGATCGGCTTGGGCAGATTATTCCTTTGTCCATCATTTTAGTGCACATACTTCTCGATTTCATCTTTTTAGGGGTGTGGGTACCAATATGGTCAAACCACAATTGGGTTGGTGCCAATTTCTAATGGGATTTCTTGAACCTGTGAGGAGGTATGTCACTGGGCTCCTAAAAGTTATCTTCAAATTCTGCTATTAACCTTTGTATCTCTGTTTGTCAATCCATCTTAATAATAGTTGTAGTTGATGGCACAAGGTACCTTGATAATAGATGTTGACTCATTTGGAGTTCCACCACCGACCCTTCATGTCATTTGCATGAAGTCCCAATAGACCATGCACAAGTAGTTTAGCCAATTGATTTCAAGTACTACGCCAAAGTTAGGAAGGGACAAAAGGAAAAAATATTGGGTGAAATGGTAGTCCCCCAATCGTAGCTTCAGCCTTAGACACACACTTTGTACTCACTCCCCATTTGCAAACACTACGCATAGCTCTGCACAAAGTTCTTTCTGTAAACCAAGTTGGTTGGCAACTTGGGTGTCCACGAAGCTATGCGTAGTGTCAGTGTCAATTAACACTACCACTGGAAGATTCTGAATTAAGCCATTGACAATCATGGTTTGGGGTGAGTTGATACTTATGATGGCATGGATGGATATTTCCAACTCTGCACCTGTTTCCTCTTCCTTTTGCTCCCCAACTTTAGTCATTTCTTCATCCTGGGCCTCAAACTAGTTACATTGATGGCCTCAAACATAATGCTCATCACAGTTGAAACAACGTCCCTTAAGTCTTCTCTCCTCCATTTTAGGTCCAGAAAGCCGCTTCAGAAAAGGATGGCAAGGCTGAGTTAGTGTCACAGCAGTTTGATGGCTGCAAGTGATGGGAAGATGCCAATTTTGAGTTGGTTCCAATTGTTGTTAGACTACTTTTTTCTCGTATAGCCGAGCAAGACTCATCACCTCATGCACGTCATGCGAACCTTTGGCCTCCATTTCCACTGCAATGTAATCCGACATGCCACTGAGGAATATCTCTACTTCTTGTTCAGAGGTAAGGGCACTCGCTCGAGCCACCAGTAACTCAAACTTGCATTGGTAGTCTCCCACCGTGCCTATCCTCTAAAGTTTTGCTAATTCTCCAAGTTCATTAATGTGTTTCGGTGGTCCAAAGCATACGTGGCATAAGTCCTTGAACTCCTCCCAATAGTGGTGGGGTTTATCTAGTTCTAGCTTGAGGAACCAAATCTAGGCATCATCTTTAAGGTGATAGGAGGCTAGATCAACCTTCTCTTCTTTTGGTGTTCGTTGGTGATGGAGAAAGTGCTCGCAATGATTGAACCACCCAAGGGGATTAGTGGTACCACTAAAGGGTGAGAAGTCAAGTTTGGAATACTTGAGCACAAAATGTCCCCCTTCACCCGACTCATTTCCAGCAATACTACTCTCAGCAGCATCCAATCCTCTGCCTTTGATCTAGCCAGAGCATGTGGGAGTGCCTCCATTTGGGTTGAAAGTTCCTGTTGCCTAGCCAAATCATCAGCTCTATTAGCTTGATATTGCTGAAAGAATGCTTCGAATTGTTGATGTAAATTCCATGGCTCCCCTATAACCCCTAGCTCTAATACCAAATTGATATGGGATTGAGTTTGAGATCGAGTTACTAGCCGTGTCATAGAGAAATTTGAGCCCCGAAACCTCAGAGACTTTAGATTTGTGAGTCTTACAACCCTTATAACCTATGGTGAAAGATGGGGTGAAAGCTTAGAGAAATAGAGAGAACCTTCCGATCTCAAGCGAACACTAATTTTTAGGATGAGAAATTCCATGCCTTCAAAACCTATGCATTAACATATTGTGAGAATTTGTGTTGTAGATATTGTATTTGATAGTCAAATATAGGAGGAAAATATCTGATATAGGATCCCTAAAAATCAGGGATCCTCCTTAGATAGGGTTAGATTGATTTGTTTCCTAATTTATGTTGTACTCTTTATGTATATATATCCTATTAAGTTTCAATAAAGAGTGGACCTTGAAACCCTAAATTTTGATACATATATACATGAGAAATCAAACGAAAAAATGCCAAAAAGTAAGGATAATGAATCGCAATCGATATTGCTACAAACCTGTAACTGAAATTAACACATGAAATTAACTTCCAACACTTCTCCATTTGTCGCTACCAATTGTCCCACGTTGTCCTCAATTTGCAAAACAACAGTCCCTAGTTCTGATGAGTCTTCTTCCCCACATGTCCTACAGTGGTGATGATACACAAGCAAGGGCACTGCTGCTGCTTTTGCCGTGGAGCTTGTATCATAAGCATTATCTTAAATTGATGAATTAGCCCTGAAGAGGCTAGACATGGGTCTGTGGAACTTGATTTTCAATCCCTATATCTTCCAAATCCACACAGATGAAAATGTTCACCAATAATGGGATGATATGAAGCCATTATATGAAATCTCTGTCCATCCCACAACAAGGATAAACACACGGTCTTCCTTCCTCTGAATCAACTTAACTTCCTATAATGCTCTTCCCATTTCTTTGGACAAAGTGGATAAGTGTGGTTTTAGAGGAATTGAACACAACCATCTCACTTTACTTTTCAAAGGACAAGTATGAGTACATGAGTCCAATTATGAGACAAATATGGACAGATTGGTACACAGTCAGGAAGACAAATATGGACAGATTGGTACATAGTCAGGAAGGGAGTGGGTTCATAAGGAATTCAAATTATAAAAATATATCCAAAGGAGTAAGATAAACTTGTCTAGTCAATATTCCTAAAGACTCCTCTCTTTTCTAAACATCCCTAATACAAATTATACCCTCCTCCTATAGATAAAGACAGGCACACAATTGCAATTTTCTAAAATAATTGCATCATAAAGCCACTTTCTTTAACGAGAAGTGCTAATATAATCCTTATGATATATAACTAGTTATTCATAAGGTCTAATAAGCATACCTGTAAGGCAGTCTCCAAATCTGATGGTGAACAATCACCAGAGAAAGTTCTCATGTAGGCTCCAATCTTTGTACCAACTTCAACTCGCTTACTAGCAAACATATCCATTAGCACTGACGGTCTATAGCCAAATACACCGATTTCTCCAGCAATGGTTGATCCCATTGAGCATGAAATGTAGTCAGTTTCTGAGATTTCTGAGAGGCCCCCATATGAGAACCCTGTAAAAATAACCTGTTAAAAAAAGTAGCAGATAAGAATTGAGTCCTCAATAGATACATTAGTTCATTCAAGTCACCCCATCAAAGAAGTTTGTTTCAAGGTGGGAAAGGTGCTGGTTATCATTCATTTTACCACGTCTGCTAGTAACCCCATATATCTATAATGTTAACTACCAGAACACCATCGTAGAAAAATAGCCTAAGCATTTTCAATGAAACTGGAAAGAACTGCAGATAGTATTTGTGCAGTACCCACCTTAGGTAGGTTAGTCCAATATAACAAGTTCAAATGGGATATAAAAAGATTAATCAACTTCAAAGTGCAAAGTTTCACACAAAAAGATACTTCTTTCATAAATATGTTAGGCAAGAAACAACACTCTCTATGTTCCTCTTCCTCAGATAGTATAATCTTATACTAAATTTTCCAAGCCTCAATTCTCATATATATGCTAGGCAAGAAAATGCCCTAAAATGAAATCATGTTCAAGTATTCCACCAAAGACAATGGTAGACACATCATCCCCATCACCAACACCCATATGTTATCTGATCCATGCCATTAATTATCTTGTCTATGATTAATCACATTCCAAATGCCCCGTGTTCATGAATCCAAGGACGAAATGAATAGATCTTTGTATTCCCAACTACCTTAATTGTGCTTGATTCATCCTAAAAGATGGAGTAATGAATATATCCAACGGTATTAGATGTGACTCTTGAAACCATTAAGATGGTCATTAGGCCAAAATCAGCATTGGTGCATAAACTTCCAAAGTCACTCTTATTGTGCCTTCAGAAGTCAACAATTCTTGTAAGCTCAAGTAGCTAGTCATCAAGAAAATTGAACACAACCAAACAAAATATCTTTCTTATTTAAGGAACCAACTAAACAGAGGACTGTCAAAGAAGACCAGAGATGATCCTATACACTGTTCAAATTTTTAGGACAGGTAGAATATGACTAACCAATTGTTGACAAGGCATGAGTTTATTCTATTTCAAGTAACAAGGATTCCTAATACATAGTAACCTGAGCTTATATTTGAAGAGATCTGATTCATGAGGTTCTAATCCATGATGAAGAACCTCATGAATAATGAAGAACCTCACATTTAGCATTTCTTAACATAAGATAAGACAATCCTATAAGATTTTGTACCTGATCATCAAGAAAGTCTGTACACTTGAAACAAACTCTCATGCCATTTGATAGAAACAACTCAGAAGCTCCAATATTTGAATACCCACGCTGATCCACAACATCCCTACAGGAATTATATGATCAAGTTTAGAACTGTAAGTTCAAAAACAACCTGATATATAAAATGCGACAACCGAAACAGCTAATTTGCAAATGTTATTAAGTAACAAATGAACGCAAGTGTGAATTTCATATGAATATTAAATGCAAATGCAAATGAAATATTTTTGTATAATCAGAAAGAGAAGATTTGAATGATATCGATATAAAAGTGCTATGTTCCTTTAAATTATTTTAGCATAACATCACATGAGAGGAAATAGCAAGCCATCCGTATTTTTCAGAAAGCAAGTTAATAAGTTATCTGAATTAGTCCAGTACTAACAAGCTGTGCACATGCTTCATTAACACTTAAAATTAAAGAAAAAAGGCTAGTGCATCGAAGTAAAGCATTTGATGATATCATGCCCGAGCATGTTTAGTTATGTTGCATGTTGTTTCTATTCCCTCAAAGGGATTGATGGGTGAGCTTATCTCATGGAAGTACTATGGAAGACGACCATATAGAATAAAATGGCATAATAATCCAAGGAAACAATTCAGTTAATTTTACCCCGGTGTTGGCTTTGTAGTGATAATCTCTTCTGGAATGTTTTCATCATCCCATGGGGAAATGCTTCTTTCCATCTCAAGAAAATTTGTTCTCAATAACAAATTTTTCAAATCATCAACTGTTGCAAAAGCTTGAGGTTCAACAGTTTTGATGACACAGTTACAGCATGTCTGTAATTTTTCTGAATATTTCGACACTTCTGATGCCAATATCTCTGCGCAAAGAAAAAATCATGTCAAGATCAATCACATCATGTATCATATTTTAGTATAGTAATGTGTTAAATCAGTAACTTCATCTATGAAATAATAGTCACCCACGAGGTAGAAGGGTTTTCCGAATTTGAGCTTCATACTCTATTCCAAGAACAGGCTCCTTTCGTAGAAAATGCTGCAAAATGAGACAATTGATTGGTTGTTGATATTTGTTTATGGTCCAAATAAATAGAAAATTCTAGTTAAATGTACTTGTAGATATTCATCTCACAAGTTTGTTGACTGCATTTGATCACGCTCAAGATAGGCTGACTCAATCTCAGCCATAAGTAAAGCTCGAACAATTGATATCTCACGTTCTGAAAACCCATGTAACCGCACCCTTGCAACCTGAAACATATGGCATCACTGCAGTAACAGTGAACAAAAATTCAACCTAGCTAAACATACCTCTAGGAGCATAGATTCTAAGGCTTCCAGAGTGCCTCTCTCTTTACAAGCTGAAGTCATTATGCAAGCTTTTAGTGGATGAACAAGAACATCTGCAGCAGCTGAGCACGAGAAGTATGGTGGGTCTTTTCTACGAGATAGTTTAAAGAATCTTTGGTTTAGAGCATACAGAAACATAGATTCCACAAGCATGTTCCTATAGTCTTGAACTGTCTTAAGTTCATCTGCAACCATTTTATAGCTAATCATCACTGCAGACTGTGCAAAGAAATAAAGATAACAGCATTACTATTTATGGCATTCACATCAGAACCCATACTTTATTTTTCAGTACTGATTCACATGCAGTTACATACCCCAGCAGCTTCAGATTCGACAAAACAGGAAAAACGGGGTTCCTTATGAGCCGGAACTTTAAAGATCGGTATGATCGGTGGGTCAGGTGCAGATTGTTTATGCCCAAAATGCTCTTTTATCAACTCAACAACACTCTAAAAGAAGAAATGAAGGCAAGAGATTGTCAGGAAATTTGACTGGAAAGCACACTTAAAACTGCAATAGACTGTGCATATACAAACACATCTAACCTTGGTATCAGAAAAATCTCCAACAGCTACCACTGCCATATTTTGCAAATGGTACCACTTCCTATAGAATTGCTTTACAGTCTCAGGAGAAACATTACGAATTACTTTCTCCAACCCTATTGGTATGCGTTCAGCATACTGCAATAAAACATTTCTATTGAGAAAAACAATACTACTATAATAGAGTGCCCAAGACGTAATGACAAATTATTTTACTTCCTATCAAATTCATTTCGTGTATGAATGTCCAAAAAACAGAATGTACAAAAGCAAACCAAATAATTGAAATCAAAAGCAACAGTAACCTTTGAACCTTCCATCAACAAAGCCCAATGGGCATCCTGCATT
>JANZLX010000212.1:11143987-11155645 GCA_025531955.1 Erythroxylum orinocense
ATTCTCAAAATATTCACTCACAAGTAGGACCAAATATACCGGGAAAGTCAATGTATGCATGTACAATTATTTCATGTACAACAAATTCATTTTTCACAATATATGTATGTCACTAAATGCATGGACATGTAATTGCATTACTAAGCTCTCACTATCAACCCATATTTACTATTTTACCCTTCTCGATGGAATCGGGATGTTACAGTTTCAGATCAATTCAGCCCTTCAAAAGGGATTAGACAAGGTGATTCACTCTTGCCTTATCTATTTGTCCTATGCATGGAGTGACTAGGCCACCTTATTTTGAGAGAAGTGGGGTAAGGTCGGTGGAGATCGATAAAATTGAGGCCTACAGGGCCACCTATCCCACCTTTTCTTTGTAAATGCCCTGATTCTTTTCGCTGAAGCTACGGATTCCTAGACATAAGTAATTGCAAGGACTCTAGATGAGTTTTGTAAGGCATCTGGGAAGAAAGTTAAGACAGATAAAACGAAGATTTTCTTCTCCAAGAACGTATTTCCGACAATCGCGCACCGTCTCAATCAAGCCCTGCACATTAAGAGTACGAACAATATAGGAAAATATCTAGGAGTGCCTTTGCTCTATGAGCGTATCACGCGAAAAACCTCTCAACATATCCTAGATAATGCCCAAAAGAAACTAACAGGATGGCTTGCACGGCAGCTGTCGCTAGTGGGACGTGTCACCTTAACCCAGTCTGTGATATTGGCCCTCCTTATATTCACGATGCAAACCGTGCAACTGTCGAGACAACTTTGTGATGACTTGGAGCAAATCATGCACAATTTTATCTGGGGATCCACGAAAGAGTAGAGGAAAATGCCCCTTGTTAATTGGGATACAGTATGCCAGCACAAAAAGGCCGGTGGCTTAGGCATCAAGCGCCGTAGGTCTTCCAACGATGCTTTGTTAACAAAGATAGGTTGGGCTTTAATTACACAACCTGCCGCCTTATGGGTCAGGATCTTAAGGGATAAATATCGTATGGACCCGCAACACATCCATCCTACATTAGAAAGGCTAGTGGCTTCATGCTTTTGGCAGGGAATTTCTGCAACTTGGTAGTTTGTTCATCAAGGTATAAAATGGAAACTGGGAAATGGTAGACACTTCTGCTTCTGGCTAGATAATTGGGTGAAAGATTGGGGCCCTCTATTCTGTGTGGAGAACTCTTCAATACCTGATAGCTTCCTTTACACTAACGTAGTATATTTAAGAAATGAGGATGGCAACTGGAAGTGGAATTTGTTTCAATAATACCTTCCTTCCACAGTGTGCATGGATATTGCGAAAATACCCCCTATTGCAGAAGATATAGCGGAATGTACCATGAGATGAGGACAAAATGAGCATGGGAGATTCACGGTGGCGTCAGCCTAAGAATTAATCGAAGGGCACATCATGGATAGGTATGCTAGCCTATGGGATTTAATTTGGAAATGGGTGGGGGGCCAGCATATCAGAGCTTTCCTTTGATTAATAACCAAGAAAAAACTTCTGACTAACTAATAAAAAATTGGTGCGACATATTGCAATGGATAGCAACTATCACATTTGCGGATAGAAAGAGTCCACAATACATGATATCCGGGATTGGTCGAGAGTGTAAGCATTTTGGAGAACATTTCCCTTGGGGGTGGTTGATACGAATTTCTTCCAACAGGATAAGGAGATATGGGTGAAATCCAACCTAATGAAGCATTCACAGGTGATGCAGGGGGAATCGGTTACTATTTTTGGAGTCGCCTGCTAGATGCTTTGGAATTGGCATAACAAAAGTCTTTTTGAAGCTGACTTTGTTTGGGTTGAAGATGGTCTGAGGGCAGTTATAGAGTACGTGGAGTGAATAGTCAGGGCGAGGGCAGTGGAAAGCTGTGTGTTTCCAACTCAGGGTTTACTGGTGGGCAGTCTAGTGAGGTAGACCAAACCGCTAGAGGAATGGGTAAAACTAAACACAGATGGAGCAGTTAAACATGGGTCGTCCATCGCTACCGCTGGTGGCTTAATTTGAGACTGGCATGGTCAGTGGTGCGAAGGGTTTTTACAACACATTGGATGAAGCTCGCCACTAATTGCCAAACTCTAGGGAGTCCACTCGGGCCTCACATTGGCGTGGACACTTAGTTATCGCCAAGTCATGATCGAAATGGACTCCTTAAAAGCCATTAACATCATATCCTCTTCCACTAGAGTTTGATATTAATAATTTTTTATTGGTAGGTATCTGCGGGTTACTCTACCGAGATTGAGAGATGCAAATTTAGCATGTGCATCGTGAAAAGAACCAGTGCACGGATAACCTGGTTGCTCTCGCAGTCCCAGCCAGCCCATGTATGCATATTCTTCGAGATCCTCCGATGTCAGTTATGGAACTCATTCACTGGGACAAGCATGGAGCAATGTACCGCAGAGCAATGCACTAATTAGATTTTTCAGGTTTTGAGTGTTTTCCTTTGTAAAAAAAACCTTTATCTCATCAACCAATTATTGATCCTGTTTTGTTTCACATTCATCATATTGTTTTATGTCTTATAGTCAATCACTTTGATTGTAATTTAGTGACAAATTATTTAAAGGCATTATTTATCTTGTACATATTTAGATGTATATGATAAAGTCTATAGGATAATTGTACATTGCAAATGAAATTATAATGATATTACAATTATGAGATTCATATTGCATTTATGTATTATTCCTAAATGTTCCTAGTCATTGGTCTATTAAGATTGGACACTAATAGAACGTAAAAAAAGTAGCACACGTTTTGTTTTTACTTATAAGGGAAGTAGTCGATCTTATAGGCTAAAGTATAGAGATACAAACGTATGGGTGCTTGTTAGAGAACAAGTTTACTGAATAAACCCGATATAAGAAATCCATTTGGAACATTATTTGTATATCTATGGAATTCTCATTATGATGATTGTATAAGTGATCCTTTGACTTGAGGTTATCAAAGTTATCTTATATGGGGATTCCTATGTTTTTTATACTACTTATGATCTATTTAATCATAGGTCATTTAATCGGTAGACATTGGATGTAGCATGAACTATATGGAGATAGTTGAGTAATCAAGATAAGATTCATCACCATAAAGTAATTAGGGAGAATGTTTCGTTGTTCTTAATTAGTATTAATTCAAGAAATCTTTGGCCAAGGTGAAATGATGTTTTGTAAATATTTTACAAATATCATTAATTGAATCGATAGCTAATGACGGAGAACTAATATGATTAGACTTAAAATAGAGTAGACATCAATTTCATATTCTATGTCTAATCGGAACATTATATGATGAAAGAATTCAATTATACAAAAAAAATTATGCACAGAAAGGTTTGTCAAAACTACTTTGACATTCCTAAATATTTGGGTGGTCATAATGCATTGCTAGGCGCCAATCTTGATCTATGATTATAAATTGTTTAATTGGAGAATTAAAGAGAAATTAAAAGGAGTTTTAATTTATCTAGTTTTAATTATGAATTAAAATTATATTTTATAATCATTGCCAACATATTTGGAACCTAATGCATCTCATATATAGAATAGGTTGAAGAAAGCAAAGTTAATTTAATCAAGTTAGACTTAATTGTAAAGTTTAAGAAACTTTATGATTAAATATGAGATATTTAATAAATAAGGATCAATATGAGTTATTGAATCTTATATGGGCAAAATTGATATTTAATTAGAATTATTTGTAATTCTAATTAAATTTTAATTGAAATCAGAATTTAATTTCAATTAAGTAATTCTAATTAAATTTTAATTGAAATCAAAATTTAATTGAAATTAAATTACTAAAACGTCCAAAGCTTATTATAAATAGGTTTAAGTTTTATGGAGCCAGCACTTCTTACTTAATCCTCTTTGTAAGAGTTACAGAGCTCTCTCAACTCATTCTGTGGATCCCGTTAGAGGTCGGACATTTGTGCAGCTATGGTGGTTAAGACGGATCGATTTCAAAAACGGTTCGAGGGATATAACAAGATAAAGATCAAACTTTGGAATAAGGTACGAATTAATTTCTCACTTTATTATGATTTGTGTTAATCATTTTATAAAATTAAATAGATCTTGATTTTTGGGAAATCTAAAGTCACAAAAAAATTTTATGATTATTCTGCTGTAGTTGGGATCAGATCTCAACCCAATTTTTTAATAGTGGTATCAAAGCCAGGTTTTAATTTTATAATTTAATTAAGTTGATTAATAAAATGATTTGTGTTAATCATTTTATAATTTTGGAATTGAATTGCAAAAGGTTTGAAACCTAAATCTGAAAGGTGTTTCAGATTAATACAATACGAACCCTAAACCACAAAATTAGATATCCACATTGAGAATTCTGGAAAAACTCGATGGCATTTGGGTTTGTTTGGTGTGTACTACCTATGATACTATTGCGTGATTTGTTTTGAAAAACACATCCCACGTTGTCCTTATTTTTGTTCTGTGTTGGAATAAGATGCAAATAAGAGAGTAAATATTGTTTTGCTCTAGGTGAATGTATAATGGTTTCTGGAAAATTTATACTTTAAGTCTTCTTGTTTCAAAATAAGAAATTGATTCTGTGTGTGTTTATATATGAGTTGCAGCTATGCGATTTCTGGTTGTGCGATTTCATGAGATGAGGGGCTTTTATTTAGCAATCGAATTAGCTAGAAACATTTTTTGTTTTTCGTTTTTTTTTTCAAAGGTAAAATTTATTACACTGGAAAAAAAGAATACAACGTTAAACGGGGCATACCCCGAGAGGATACAGATGAGGCTTGGAGGCCCAAGCCCAAAGAAGAAACAAGTAACAACAGCAGATGGCCAAGAAAAACAAAAGCCCAAACAAAATGAGCTTGCCCACCCAAAACAACCCATATGAAAGGCAAGGGAGGCTAGTCCAATGGAGAAGCCCAACCCAAGGAAAGGAGAGGCCTATGACGTGCAACCAGGGAGCAGAAGGC
Organism: Erythroxylum orinocense; assembly: GCA_025531955.1. Taxonomy (NCBI): domain Eukaryota; kingdom Viridiplantae; phylum Streptophyta; class Magnoliopsida; order Malpighiales; family Erythroxylaceae; genus Erythroxylum; species Erythroxylum orinocense. The sequence continues at coordinate 11,148,977 of JANZLX010000212.1, forward strand.
TGTTGATCGCGCCAAGACGACAGGAGCCAAGGAGGACCACGGTGTCGGACTTTTTAAACCCTCACACCCAAAACGACGTTGGACCTGTGGAACAGGAACGACGTCGCAACCAGCAATCCAAGTTTGGGCTAGCGGCACCCTCTATAACCCAAAGCTCTCAACGCCTGCATATCAAGGAACCGGCCGAGAAAGCAGCCCACATACATCAGCGAACGGTGTGAGTGGCAGCAGAGAATGCCGCCCCAGGACGTAGAAAATGCATGAGCCATACAGACACCGTCCCTCCACAAAGAGAGAGCCCCCAATCTCAAGCACTCCAGATGCAGACACCAATGCACTCCTCCAAGGGAAACGCCAATACTGGTGGCGGACCGCCTCAATAAAACAGGGTCAGGGCCGGCAACACTGTTCCACCAGGGAATGATCCGGTCAGAAGTCAATAAGTTCCACCGGGTAAAGGCAATAAAGGATCTTATAAACATGAGTTTTGATCTTGAAGACCACATCAGGTGGAGAAAGAGTGGTCTCGTCCATGAGAACTGCATTTCTGGCCTTCCAAATCAGGTGGAGGGAGGTGATAAAAGCAAGCTTAGCAGCCTTACACCGGAGCAAAGAACCACGGTAGGACTGCTTTAACCATCGAACCGAACTCCGAAGGGTGATCATTGCTCGAGGCAATCCCAGCTAACCCCGGATTGCATTCCATACCGCTTTCGTGAAAGAACAAGCAAAAAAGAGATACGCAACTATTTCATCGTCTGTATCACACAGAGGGCACCGACGGGCAATATCTAGAAAACTCAAATTCGTCTTAGTAGTTAAACGATCTTGCAAACAGAGCCAAGCAACAAAGGAGCACTTAGGGGGAACGTAACTTTGCCAGATCAGGGACATCCAGGGCCTTGCCGGGCGTTTGACCCGAAGAAGATCATAGACCTTGGACGACGGTAGAAGCCCCTCCACACAGAGGGAGTGAACCTCCTGGACCACCCTCGATCGACCACCCAAAGAGGTAAGCAAGGAATAACGAATGGAGGCAAGGCATTTCAATAAAGAGGAGTCTCGGGGGTGTGGCTGCCAGTCCCAAATAGAGGTCCCCCGTAAGTGATACGCATGCATCCACCGTGACCAAAGAGAGGTAGCTTCCGCATGAAAGTTCCAAAGGACTGTTGCCAACAAGGCATCGTTCCAAGTTTTGCTGTGGCGGAGACCGAGACCACCCTCGAATTTAGGACCACAGATGGTGTCCCAGGCTACACGATAATGTCGACTTCCCCAGACAAATAGCCTATATAAGGAAGTAATGCGGTCCAGTATGGTAGCTGGGAGAGGCAGAGTCTGCATCCAAAAGGACAGCACGCCCTGAAGAACAGATTGGACAAAAGCCAGCCGACCAGCATAAGAGAGACTCTTCTCCTGCCAAGCAGTGAGGTAGGATTCCACAGTTTCGATAAGAGAAGAGTATTGGGCCACCGAAATTTTAAGGGGTGCCAAAGGGACACCAAGGTACTGAACTGGGAAGACGCCTTCGGGGAAATCGACCACTTGCAAGATGGTGTCCTTTTCACCACCAAAAACTCCACCAAGAAATATGTTCGATTTCAGAGGATTGATGGACAATCCAGCCACAGCACTGAAGGTCCACAAACCATCCAACAGGACCCAGATCGAGGGAACATCCCCCCGGGAGAAAAGCATCAAGTCATCTGCGAAGGCAAGGTGGGAGAGTCCTAGGAGTTGACATTTCGGATGATAATGAAAGGGAGCAACAGAAGTCTTCAACTTAAGGTAACGGGACAGGTATTCTAAACATAGTAGAAATAACGAGGGGGACATGGGATCACCTTGACGCAATCTCCGTCATCCCCGAAACAATCCATGAAGGGCACCATTGATAGATAACGAATAAGAAGCTGTTGTCACACATTCCAGGATCCAAAGGGTAAACCACGTAGGAAACCCGAGACCACACAACATCTCGCGAAGGAACTCCCAGGACACAAAGTCGTAGGCTTTAGTAATATCAACTTTGAGAAGGCAGCGGGGAGACAGATGTTTCCAACTATAACCACGGACCAACTCCTGAGCCAGGAAAATGTTGTCTCGTAGTCGTCGGCCACTAATAAACGCAGACTGAGCAGGGTTAATAAGACCGTCCAACTTCTTAGCCAACCTCGCTGTCAGAAGCTTGGCAATGACTTTATAGACGACATTCAAACAGGATATAGGTCGAAAGTCGGTCACTCGTGGACGGGTATTCTTTGGGATCAGAGCAATGGCCGTGTGGTTCAGACGGCGTAGGAGACAGCTCGAGCTAAAAAACTCCTGAACCGCAGCACAAACACTAGGCCCTACTCGTTGCCACTGCTTCTTAAAGAATTCTGAAGAGAAACCGTCAAACCCCGACGAATTGTCACCTCCAATGCTAAACATAACCTGTCTTATGTCCTCAGCCGAGAAGGGAGCCAGCAGTCTAGTATGTGCGTCAGGATGAAGGACTGGACCATTGGCAAGAACCGCCGGGTCCACCGTAGAACAAAAAGAGGTTGAGCTTAAAAACAAAGTGAAATAAGTCACAAGCAAGTCCGACACTTCAGGCAAGGATGTAGTCTCCGAACCATCCTCCCGGGTAAGATGTGTGATCATTTTCGACCAGCTGCGTTTTTGAGCAAGTGCTTGAAAGTACCTCGTGGGCTTGTCAGCCTCCTGAAGGTGAGTGCAATTAGCCTTTTGACGGTAAAAGGACCGTTCAACATCTTGGAGAAAAATCACCTGTTTCCTGAGAGAGTTGACTTGACATCGTAGGTTATCATCCTCAGGACAGCCTAAAAATTCCTGATACCGAGCATGAAACTCATTTTGTGTCTCCTGAACCCAGGAGGATATTTGACTGAAAACAGAAGAGTTGAGGCGCTAGAGTGGGAGCTTGAGAGCAGCCAATTTTGAGCAGAGAGTGAATTGGGCATACCCGGTCCACGACCGACTCCAAATCTCATCCACCACGACCGGGAACTCCGGGTAGGTAAGCCACATATTATAAAACTTAAAGGGCCTAGTGCCTGAGGCCTGATCACGATGAAAGTCAACAAGCAGGGGGCAGTGATCCGATTCCGCTAGCATAGGGAGAGTAATAGCAGAGCGAAGGAGGTCCTGCGTAGCCCATTCCTGGTTAATTAAAACACGATCCAAGCACGCCCACCTCCTATTTTTATGCCAGGTGAAAAACTCCCCACTAGAGGGAGCATCCTCTAACCCATGCAGCAAGCGAAAGTCCAATAAATCCTTCAAATAGTAGGCAGCCGAAGGTAAACAACCCTTCCGTTTCGAAGCCGCACACACACAGTTAAAATTACCCAATAACAGCCACGGACTAGCACGAGGAGGAGCAAAGAGAGTTAAAGTTGACCAGAGTTCTAGTCTTTCCCAGACAGTGTAGAGGCCATAGATTCTGGTCACCACGACAAATCACCTGACAATGGATATACTGAGCGCCCTTCGCAATTAAGGAATAGGGGATTTGAGTGGGATCCCAAAGCAAGGCCATGCGTCCCCCCTCTATGTCATCAAAATTATACCAGGATTGCCACCCAAAAAAACGAGAACGAACAAACCACTGAAGGCTGTCCTCAGTGAGTTTAGTTTCCAGCAAACACAACAAAGAACAATGGTATTGCTTCTTTAAAGAAGCAACACTCTGTTGTCTTGAGGGTTTGTTTAACCCTCGGACATTCCAGCTAAGGAACTTCATACTTACGGTATGGAGGCTGAGCCTCCATCCCATTTACGTGCAAAAGGCCCTTTCCTCGAAGTATGACGATCCACCCCTTGAAAAAGCAGAACACCTGGCCCCCTTTTGGGCCCGATTGAAGCGATCTCCTTGCCTTTGTGCTACCGGATCCCAGGGTGGGAACCCTAATTCAGTTGCACCCGATCACCTTGCCCAGCAGTCTGGGCCACAGCAACAGTAGACAGAGGAGAGGCCAAGGTCTGCCCCTCCGAGGCTTGGGAGGAGGCTCCACGAGAATCCAAAGAAGCTACCTTGTGCTCATGCAAGGCGGGGTCCAAAGGCTCATGGTGCACCATGGCAGGATTTGGGGGGGTCAGTCTGTCATCCCCAGGCATAGAAGGAGTGGGGGGGCCCCTGTTGGCAACAGCTGACACGGGAGGAGGACCAGCCGAAGGACGACCACCCTTTGGAGGTACTTTCGGGACCAAAGGCAAAGATTTAGAACAAGTAAACACATTGTGGCCAAAATGTCTACACTCACAGCAATATGAAGGGAAGGTCTCGTACACCACCGACTGCACGAATGTGGTCCCTTTCGGTAGTTTCACTTCGAAACTAGTAACGGGGGCCTTGGAGACAGCAACTTCCACAAGCAGGCGTGCGTAGCCGATTCTAGCACGTTGGTTGGTCACTTGATCAGTACAAATAGGTTTGCCCACCATAGAGCCTAGTTTAGACAACCCTTTACTCGTCCAAAGATCGAGAAGACCATTAGGGAGCTTTATCCAAATCGGTAGAGCCATAAAATCGTGGAAGTTGAAGGCAAAGCCAGGGGCCAATTTTTTCAACATCAACGTTTTACCAAACAAGACATACGGGCCACCAGCCAAGATGCCAGTGCGGTCTTCCTCCGAATCAAATCTAAACACAAGCCATCCCCCCTCATGCGGTATGAGTTTACAGTTCACCCCCCATTGATTAATCAGCCGCTCTACCGCTTTCATGCCGGGGAACCGACCAGTAAAGACCCCAACCAAGCAATAGCCCCACTCCTGTTCTAAGTCCATGCGGTCCTCAGCCAAGATAGTAAGTTCAGCCTCCACCGGCAATTGCTCTAATTGCAGGCCCTGGTTCAAGGCACGATTGTTACGGAAAAGACTTGCAAACGAAGGTTTAAGTTGCGTACCTCCGGGGCTAACCTGGCCACCATTCGGTTGAGAACAGGAAGCCTGTGCTTCCTCACCATTTTGCTGTCCAGAAGAGAGGGGAGGCATTTCATCGAGCAGGTGGTCAGCAGTCGACTCCTCTTCAGAGGGGGCAGTGTCGACAGTATCATGGCTACCCAGGACAATGTCCTCGTCAATCTCTGCCTCCTCCTCCGAAGAGGATAGCTCATCACATGACTCAGCAGAAACAAAGTCGTTAATGACACCTTTACCAGTTTTAAGGGAAGCACCGGTCTTCTTCAATGCTGGTTTTCGAGAGGCCTCCACTGAGGCAGCATGCTTAGCCCCACCGGCAGTAGCCTTCGAGTTTCCTTTTAACACCTGGGACAAAAGCGAAGGTTTCACACTCGAAACTTTCGGACGAACTTGAGTCACCTTCGGACCTGCAGTGGAATCGCCAACCATGACTGGGGGGCCTCGGGGTCAGAGGGGGAGTGCGGTGCCTTAGGTTTTTTCTTGCCCATGGTACATGAAGGAGTCGCACACTACCACCAAGGTGAACCACTGCCGTCGAGCAGTAACGAGAACTGAGGTAAAGGAGCACAAGTCGTCACACTAAAGAAACCCTTGGGAAAACACGACCGCGTCCAACAAAGACGCACAGCAGAACAAACAACAACACTTGGCAATCGAAGAACCAGGAGAAAATTGAAGGGAAGAGTGGCTGAAGGGTGGACGAAGTTTAGGAGTAAGAAACCCTAGAGAGAGACACTCTCAATCGCCCATTGATACTGATTGCATCTTTTGGTTGGATTTTTTGGTTGCGTCTTCTTCACCAACGTTGGCCATTGGTGTTATGCCGCTGGTGTTGGTTGCTAAGATGATGGGCGATTAATGCCCACCAAATGCAATAGACGGTGTGAAGCGTGGAAAAGAGAAGCGTCCAGTGGTGGCGATGAAACTTCCAGAAAGCTTGGTCTGGGCTTCATTGACGGCGACATCGGTTAAGCGTCGGTGGTGAGGAGCTCAAGTGGAGGCATGGCAGAAGCAAAAGCAGGAGGTAGAGTTAGAGAAGCTTGTAACGGGCGACAACAGTAGAGGAAGAATCCAGGTGGCTTGCAGCGGCACAAGATGAGCTGCTAGGGTTTTTCATCTTTATGTTTTACAGGGTGTTTGGAAAGCAAGGAATTGAATTCAATTGTGTAATTAAATTCAAGTCACTTGTTTGGAACACTCTTTTTAGCATGAATTCAACCCATGTGTGAGTTGAAACCCATTTGTCTATGTAAATTGAATTCATGCCACAAAACAAGTGAATTGAAACCCATTTGTCTATGTTTGAAACCCTTTTCTCCTCTTCTCCGACGCACCAGCAGAGTAGACCGCTATTTCTGAATAGCACCCAAGCACCCAAGCCAAATCAACAGCCAAAGCACCCAAACCAAAGACCGCCATCTTTGAATAGCACCAATTCAACTCCAAATCAACAACCAAAGCACCCAAGCCAAAAGGCACCCAAGCAGTAGAAATATAAATATATATATAAATAACAAATAACAATATTAACAATAATAATAATAATAATAATAAGGTTAATAATAATAATAATAATTAATTAATTAATAAATAAATTTCGTTTAATAATAATAATAATAATAAATAAATTATAAACAACAAATAATAATAATAATAATAATAATAATAATAATAATATATATAACAAATAACAATAACAATAATAATAATAATAATAATAATAATAATAATAATAATAAT
>JANZLX010000212.1:11180858-11193651 GCA_025531955.1 Erythroxylum orinocense
AAAAGTTGCAATTAATCAATTATTATATGCATGTCATAAAATTAAAGAAGACATACAAAATTCAAAGGAATAATTTTGATCAAACCCAAAAATGATAAAGGCTAGATCTGAAGTAGCCTAAGCCCAATTAAACATTAAAACAAAATTAATATTAATAATTTATTTTAAAAAACAAATGAAATTCATCGTCTTCAACCTCCAGTCGGGTCGGGCGTGACCTGGCTGGAACCAGTCGGGGGATGTGCACGAGACGCAGCAAACCGACCATCCAACATTCACGAAATGGCAACGTTGACACCTTCACATACGACCATCATCCTCCCTTCTTCCCACACGGTTTCTGTCACCTTTGCACTCTCCAAGAAGCACAACAACATGATTCTAACGTCTCCAGGAGATCCAAATGTCAAAAAAACAACAACCTCCAACAAATACATATACGACAGAAAACACAACCCAAAATAGAGTATAATAGAGGAAATGTTTTCGGTGATTTCTCAAGCAAGACAGAGGTAAGCTATGGCTCTGATACCAAACGTAAAATGAACCAAGCAGTAGGCATGCATTTCATACACATATCTACGTACAAAATCCGTGCAGAAAACACATATATGTAACCGTAATATATATGTGAAACAAGTAGCGGAAAGTGAACAAATAATAATACCTCCAGCCATTGCCCGTAGATCTCAGAAGTGTTGAAGCTCTGAGTTTTCTATCCTCTTCTTTAAGCAATATTGATGGTGTTCTAAAGCTTGGCGAGGACAGGACCCGAAGCTATAGTTTTTAATAACCAAAAACCCACTTAAGTCTCTGGCCATCACCTCGAAGAAGAGTCAGGTGGATGGGCAATCGAAGATAGTGGGTAGGGCATTCAACTTTTAAATGGACTGTACCTTAATAATGAGAATAAAACTTACACCTCGTTCCTATCCAAGGGTAACCCTTTTGTTCGTCGAGAAAATCCAACACCAGAATGACTTTTGGCAGCTGCCTGTCCGGGAAGATTCTACCCAAAATCATTATTGTCCAAATGAAAAACGTTTTTAGAGCTAGATTTTTGGATCACTTCAACACTTGCATTTCCATTAACAAGAGTCTGTTGTGAGAGCTCCTGATCTGAATCATCACTACAATCAAAATGTCTGCTTGAGCTTGAGGTTTTATCTACTTTTGGGGTGCACTATCTGATTGTACGGATTTGAATCAGTAGCTCCATAGCTAGTGTCACCAGTCTTAGCAGAAGATTGCTGAATCCTGGCTGAAGTATGCTGCACCTCTTGTCTGGGTTGCAATGAATAGCCTGCTGAATTCCTGTAATGTCCCAGTTGTTTGTATCCTTTGCTCTGGAGGCCACCAGTCAACATTCCAAAGTTCAACCCTTTACCACTTTCAAGACTTGAATCATCAATGGGTGTCCTAGCATACAATGTGTCAGGTGATTGGTGTTGCTGAGCATTGTCTTCAACTGATGAAATTCCTGAAGACTGTAAGCTATCATTTGAACCATTTAGTTTGGCATTTGCAAGTCTGCAGTGAATTTATCATATCCAGACTTCAGATCAGTCAGTATACCAATTTCAGTTCTTTGATTTCTCTCGTGGCAATCTTCTGCATCATCAGAATCAAATGAAGGTGTCTTAAACAATGTATTTTAATGGCATCCTACATCAGTCTCTGCAGATTTAGACTCAATTGAATTAGGACTCTCTTGCTGGCGTAGCTTAGGCTTTCTGGAGTGAACACTCTCCCTACAAGAAATAGCACTACTTGGAAGTTGAGTGCGAGCCGAACATTCCTAACCGATCATCCTTTCAGCCAATGCTCCATCCATTTGCATTTTCTGCCAGATTATAAGATGTTTTTCTACCTTCTGACAAGTAAAGCCCAGATTCTTGGTCTTTATGTTCAAGATCCACATCAAAATTAATATCGTCCCAGAATCAGTCATCAAAACCACCGTGAAATCATCATATGAAGGTTTTTCTTCAGTATTGCTATGAATACTTCCTCCATCAATGGCCAAGTCATTTTCTCTTTTATGATCAATTTCCACATAATAAGTGTGAATAAACCCTTTAACATTGCAAGTTTTATTGATGAGATGGTCTTCAATATTGCAACAACAGAAGATCAATTATATCCATTTTGTAACCATTGTCAAAACATGAGCAACCTCTACTCACATTTACAAGTCCGGAAACACGTACCAATTGATGCACTGCCAAGTCTATCATTAGCTCAAGTAAGCTTCTGGGACATTAAAACAAAAAAAAAAAGAGCTTGTTAACCAAACATTTGGATACGAACTTAGCAAGTAGTCATCATAAAACGATAGTAACAAGCGTGTACCCAAAAAATAATTCATACGGGTTGTATTTAACTGCGTATTTCATTTTATGAACAGGACTTAATGTAAAATCCTGTGAAAGGATACATGACCCTCGAGTATCTGTCATATGACATAATGGGTCTGGTTCAGGGAAAAGTGAGATTAGACTCATTAGACTGTAGAAGACACTGTGGCACCAAAATAGGCCCACTGAAAATATGAATGCCGTCTGTGGCTAAAGATAATAATAGGATTGGAATATACCTGAGATGGGTTAACATAAAGATATGCGCCTATACATATGATCTGATTGTTTTTATTTATATTTTAATTTTTAAAATTTAGTAAAAAAATTATTTGAATTTTTAGTTTTTCTTTTTATTTCTTACAATTTTTAAAATTTATGAATGCCATAATAAGTAGTTTTATTATCTGTTTCTTTTTTTATAATATGATTTACTATTAATTAAATATATATTATTTCATTTTTAATACATTAATTATTAATAAAATTATAAATAAATAAATTTAATATTATATATTTAATTAATTAAAGTCAATAATTAATAAAATTATAAATAATTTAATTTTATTTAATAATTCATTTAGTTGGCGTTAACAACTAAATAAGTTTTTATTTTTATTTAAAAGAAACCTAAAAATAGAAAAAAATTATAATTAAAAAATAAAAATAGAAATAAACAGTCCTTTAATTTTTATTTGATAGGTGATTGCAATAAAACAGATGCTTTATGAAATTATTTAGAAACAGAGACTTTGAGGGCTTGCTGGGCTTTGGGAAAAAAAAAAAAGGAGAAGTATGTTTGTCCTTCTATATTTTGTTGTTATTGTTTTTCTTTTAAATAAAAATAAGAACTTGTTTAATTATTAATATTAATATAGTATATTTTTATTATCAATAATAATTAGATAAAACTTAAAGATAAATTATTTTAAATTAATTAAATTTATTTTAATCTCTATATAATATTTAATAATAAATTATTAATAAAGTTTTTTTATTTTATTAAATAAATAATTTTAAAATAATATCTTATTTATAAATTAATATTTATTTTAAATATATTTTAATTATTAAATCAAAATTTTATTTGACATTTACACATTTTGAAGATATTTTAAACTTAATTATATTTATTAATGATTATTAATTTAATTTAATTTATTAACAAAAATAAAATGAAATTATTCATAATTTTAATTAATTAAGTATAATATAATATAATATTAAATTATTCATAATTCTTATTGATAATTAGTATATTAAATAACATATATTTAGTCGATATTAAATCAAATTATAAAAAATGAATAGAAACAAAAATTACTTTTGTGATTTTTTAAAACATAAAAATTAAAAATTAAAATTAAAACAATCATTTTTTTACTAAATTTAGAAAACATAAAATAAACAATAAATAGGAAAAAGCAGGTCATTTGCTTAGAGTAACAAACGAAAAGTTAAAAATATCAAAAGGATAGGTTTAACAAAACATATACATTTCAAGCCTTAGCTGCTCAAATCATGCTTTTGAAATGATACATTATTAATTGGTCACCTATTAATCTTAGAAGAGATGCATAAAGTTGATTTGATCCCTTAGAGATCTTGCTCGGAATTTAGGGATTTGGCCATTCAATATTAAAAAGAAAAGAGAGGGAGAAAGAAAAAGAGGCTGATTTTCGTACACCGTGAAGAAAACCAGAGTGCCGATAACCTAGCTGCCCTCAAACTAATGGCCAACTCAGGCATACACTTTTTTCAGGAGCCTCCCTTACCTACATGGGATCTTTATCAGTCGGACAGACAAGGCGCACTATTTCGTCGAACTTTGCGCTAGTGGTGTTTTTGTGGTTGTTGTTTTTTCATCTATATCCAAAAAAAAAAAAAGAGAGGCTGATTTTATGCTTGACAAATAATGTTATACTTTTCACTATTATACACATCTTAAAATATTCATATTGATTATTCAAAATATGAATAGATCAATTTATTAATAATAGTAATGACAATCATTTGTCTTTTAAATCTAACGAAATTTCTTTTTATAAGCCTTATTTTTTAGTAATATATCCTTTGAATTAGATATATTGAATAACTTTGGTTTAAAGAATATCTTCATCATTAACAACACTTAATTCAAGTTTCGCTGAATTGCAAGATTTAAAAAGAGCGCAACAATATTTTATGGAGGCTTGGATTTATGTTCTAATTAATTTTATATTGATTGAAACTTAAAGATTTTGTTAAATTCACATGATTCTTATTTATTATTTCTTTGTTGAGATATTAGAAATAATATTTAAAAAAATTTAAAAATTATTTCCGATTCAATTGTTTGTATAAATAATACAATAATCCTAAATTGTGATGTAATAAGAAGACTGGCCTGGAGAACATTTTTTGTTTAATGAATTAATTAGTCTCAAAATCTAATTACACTTGAATTGGGCGGTTTAGGTTTGAAAGGGACAATCATATCATACTTTGATACGGTTGATTGAGCTTATATTTTCACATTATAATATGGATAACCTAACCTTGTTTGGTTACAGATCACCAAAACCTAACTCGTTTCATACGTCATCTTTGTTAATAAATTCAGTTTAGTCGTAAAGACATTTCGCAAGAAAAGTGAATACCATTGGGCACGTGATGAATTGATTGGGGACATTCTGCTTCTTTATTATTAATTGTCTGAGGACACCTGTATAGAAGCACCACTTGACTTCCTTCAGTTCAAAGACTTGGGACAGAACCAAAAATTTAAATAATGTGTATGAAATATTATATGTGTCTTGAAAGATTTTCTTGCCAATAATACCTCTCTTTTTGTGACAATTATAGGCCATATCCATTGTACTTCTATTTCTTTGTAATCACGATTAGAAAGTAGCCGGCTGGGACCCTAATTTTTTGTAGTTTAATGTGAGAAAAGGGTTGAAAGTTTAAAATAATATCTAATATTTTAAAAATCAGATCATAAACTAAATGTATAAGATAAGAGATTTAAGATTTAAAGATTCAACAGGTATTAAATTATCATAAAATTGGTTAAAGATTAAATAAACTTAAAGAACTTAAAATATAATCGAAAGAAATCGTCCTTCATCTTTGAATAATTTGAAGTTTAATTGAGAAAAGAAATTTTTAAATAAAAATTTAATTGATTTATTTTAGTTTATAAGAACTTATTAATTAACAAAAATTAACCGATTAATTAATAAATTTATCATTTTTAACAAAAACAATTTGTTAAGTTAAATTAAATTAAATCAAAAAATTGAAAATCAAACCAAAAAATTAGATGGTTCAAGATTTTTAGGACGAACTTGTTGGGTTTTTTAATTATTAGCTACCAATTATAAAGTTGGAATAAGTTAACTTCTTGTATTATTCAATTTCACGTGTTTTACTAAATTGTGAGTTATTATGTTCATGATTATGATTTTCCAAATATATTTTTATTAAATTTGACTTAAATTTATTAAATTTGATATGTTGCCAGCATAAGTTTCCAGCTTCCTTAAAAGATGAAATTGATAAGGTTGTCCGAAGTGAGGTTTAAACAACCCTGATATAATAAATCCATTATACTGAAGGACAAGAAACATTCCAAATCAATCAAAATTTGCCGTTATTTTTAATGCAGATGTAGATATCATAGTGAAGCCGAGGGGTCAAGTCCTGTCTTTGGTCAGATGTGAAACATATGTCCACATACATGTGAAGGATGAAGCTCCCATCAAGGCATTATCTAGATTAATTGTCAGGAGCAAAAGTTGATGCGTTATTTTTCTGAAGCAATTTAACACACGTTTCAAGTATTTCATGTTGAAGGCTTCCTTGCACGTAGTCGTGGAAACCCCTAAGCTATCATTGTTTATTTTTGCAAGTATGTAGCAATTATTTAATGGCAATTTAGCAATCATCTCTACAAGCTTAACAAATTTCAAATAAAAAATGTATTTATCTCTAAGAGGACTCATCCCTAACGTGACTTTAGTTAGGGATGCCATTAGCTCTTTTAATTCAACAGCTCAGTTTGGACAGCTCTATCTGAATCATGATGATAAAGCAAACAGAATAGACATCCGTTTGAGAACTTTTCAGCTGCTTCATGTGCACAATGGCCAAGACCTTAAGCCTTCAAAGTCCTTTGGCATAAATTTGTCTGATCTAAGCATTTTTGTCTTAAAGAAAGACCGAACACCTTGGATCTAGTGAACAGGTTTCTCAATATTCAGGATACTTGTGTACTTTGTGGTCATGTCTCTGAATCAATCGACCACATGTTCTGAGTATAATTTCTCCTCACCCATCTAGCAAAGGATTCAAATCCTCTGCAGCCTTGCAGCTCCAAATTTAAGCTAGCAGAGTCTCATCACCTAGTTAGGACTTAACCATAATGATAAAGATGTAAACTAGACAGTAATTAAAATCTCCTTGAGTAACACAAAATATAGGCTTTGATGGGAGATAAACCAAATGATATTCAAGGGAATTGCATTTCAGGAAGAACAGCTACTACTCAAAGTTGATTGACCCCACCATACTTCAATCATTAGCTCATAGCAGCCAGGATCCGATTGAAAGTTATGAGTTATCGGCTTATTATGCTGGAATTTAAAAATTAGGATGTAAGGTTAATTGTCTCCAAGCTAAAATCCTATCTCTTTGTCAGATAGTTAAACTTCAACTTTTAGATAGAGTTTACAAATAGTTGGACTAACTTCTCATCTCATGTTATACCTATCTCATTTATTTATACATTTATTTAATTAGTAAAAATACCTTTCTCTTTTATTAATAAACTATTAATTAGAACGAAAACAATATTATAATAAGAACAACATATCTCTTCAATTTTAATATTATAATTGCAAAATAGAACGTAGCAACTCTTATTCGTAAGATTACACTTGAAAAATTACCATTATAGTAAAATCATATTTGCAAATTAATTGTAATTGTCATCTTCCCTTACTTGGAAATTTCTTCTATTATTTATAAATCCAAATATGATCTTATCGTATTTTAGTTCAAATATTTATGATTTTATAATTAATGCTTAATCTAATAATGATTACCTTTTTGTAATTACAAATGATATTCTGTTCGTATAATAAAAAATGATCTTTAAAATTATTAGGAAATATAAATACTAAAAGTTTTATGAAATCATATGTATAAATTAAAGTTGGTTGGATTTTTGGTGATATTTCATTTATATTCTTAATTTATTTATATGGATAATTTATTAAATATTATCCTAATAGAAATATGTTGGTAAAGTTTCTGTTGCACTTTCACACAACAACAAAAGGGGTTCGATAATTGTTGCCAAAACATGTTAGCGACCAAAAAAAATCGTCTAGTGTATCATTGCAAAATTTCGGTAACAAAATAGTATCGGTGACGTTTTAATAAAATTGTCACAAAAAAATATTTTACTTCTATCTCAAATATGTTATCAAAAATGATAGGCTAAGATTAGGCAAATTATTGCCAAAGATAATTTGGGACGTTTTGTTTTCATAGCTAAAAGTTACGTTTTCATGTTTGTAGGTAATAATATTTTGTGAAGTTGACCATTTCGTAGTAAAATATTACTGAACGTAGGTAAAACTCATTTGAGATAGTTTATGAGGCAGCTAAAAAGTTTTGCTGAAGATTTTAAAATGGTAACTAAATGTTTTTAGTTACATATTTTATTTTAATTTTTAAAAATTTAAAAATTTAAATTTTTAATAATTTTAAAAATTATTGCCAACTTTTCGAGCAAAGTAGCTTAAAAGTTTTAGTGGCAAATTTTGATTTTTTTAATATTATCATTTAGCAATTAGCGTGTCAATCGTGTCTAAATGTTAAAAACTTTTAGTGACGATATTTGTTTACATTGTCAATAGCTATCAAATCGTCGCGAAAAAAGAAGAAGCAAAAAGTCCCTTCTATTGTATTGAAAAGTGGTACCAAAAGCAAATGAAAATGGACAACTTGTCCCTCAAAGTTTGTAAAAAGTGGTAAAAGTCATTTATGGTTATTGATGTGAAAATTTCATACGTACGTAGATATACTTATTGGCCTAAGGATGATCTTAAAATTATAGTAAATGGTCTCACATCCGAGTAAATCAATCTATTATATGCTTAAAATTTTATACGAAATAAAACTTATCTTTTATGTAAGATATTTAATTCAATTTATATTTTTGAATAAGTAGTAGTATGAATTATATAAAGGGCAAACTTAAGGCATAAGATTTCTCGATTTATGAGAGTCAAATAAAGGTCATTAATTATATACAACCTTTTTTTCATGTTGTATAAAAAAACTATTTTCATAATTTAATTTTGTGTCCTTTTGGTCAAGAGTTGCCGATAACAATTTGCCAAAAGAGACGAGTGATTCCAACAATAAAGGAAAGACATGCTCATTTACAAGGAATTTCATTCATAACTTTTTTTTTTTTTGGATAATCCTAACTTATACGTTTATGATTTTCTACATTATACAATTTAGGTTTAATTAAAAAAAATTCAAACCTTGCTTAATTTAACAATTAAAGTTCAAATTTCAAAAAGTATCAATAAAATATTTAAATTTTTAATTTTTTTTAATTTTAACCTGAATTTTAAAAAATGGCAATAAAATGTTCAAAATTTCAAAATTTTCAATAATAACCTAATGTTAGAAACTCCAATTATTAATACATACCAAGTAAAATTAACACAATAAATAAAAATCAATGAAATAACATCGTTGTTAAAAATAGAATCTCTAAATTAGTTTACGCAGCCTTAGCCCTTCGTTATATGTTTGTTCTTCCGATACCTCAAACTACCCTCACATTACAGCGTACTGCATTAGTAAGCTCTTCTTTTTCAGTTCGTTTTCTCGATGGCTTTAGTATAAGGGTGTCGAGATTGCGTAATATAAAAATCGAAGAGTCATGGTATTAAGAGAACAAATTGGAAATAAAGAGAAAAACTGAAATCAAAACGTGAAATTGTCAAAGTTGTGTACTTTGGCTTAGGTCAATAAAATTAACGAAGATACTAACGTTGAATTAGAATTGAAAAAATTAAAAGTTTAAATATTTTATTGTTACATTTTGAAGTTTGGCTATAATTACAAAATTAAATAAAGTTTGAAATTTTTTATAACTAATTCTACAATTTAATAAGAATAAAAAGTCGTATTCGCAAATATGAGAATCAGTTTATTTGATTTACAATAATATTTAAGCCTTGTTAAAGAAAACATATCTATACTGATTCGGTAAATGGTAGTTAAAACTTAAAACTACTCTCTTTAAATCAAAATCGGGATCCAAATCATGTTTGCAAGCATGACAAATATAAAATTTTTTAAGACCTTATAACTAGAAAAGAAAAAACAATTATCACATATATAAATTTATAATAAATGAGACTCTTTTATTTTAAATTTTTGAATGAGTAAATTATGCATAGTTTGAACAACTTTAAGCTAGATGCCTAAAGTCTAAAAACGTTACCTGTCAAATCCACTTAAAAATATCCGCATCTTCCAACGATAATAATGTGCTTTGATATAGCAAATAAGTAAAACTGTTAATTAAAATTTACTGAATGGCTGAGAAATGCCCATCTTGATTGTCCACTTGGCAAGGTTTCATTGGGGTGCAATTAAACATCATTGATGACGTTTTCCCTGGAGAAGACTTCCCAGTTCTGATCTTAATAAAAACGTGTTTTGTTTGGTTTTTTTAAAATCATATCTTAAAGGACAACCACATTCTAAAGATGCCTTAGATAACACGTAACAGTTTAAAATAAATTTTAGTCAATTGCCAGTTCCAAAAGATATGATCTTGAGAACATTACTGGTTAAGGTAAGTCAGTAACTAAGAAACTCAAGTTTTAACTCTTCTATGTCACGACTTGCATTAGGACCACTGCTTATGATGTCTAATCTTTGACACAGTTTTTCCTCTGTCTTTATATATATGTAAGTGGCTGCCCATATCATATTATTGACTGGAGATGCAATAATCTCCGATCAATATGTATTAAAAAATTCACAAAAGTTTTAATAAATTAATGTTGAGAATCTCTTATGTATAAAAATTTATAATTTCAAGTTAAAAATTTATTTAGTGATAATTAAGAGTTAAAGTATATTTTTAATAAAAGTTGAAGAACTAAATTAAAATAAAAAATGGTTATAAAAGAACTATAAATAAACTCCATTTCTTATTGCTATTCGGTTTAAGTTTGCTAAGAATTTAAACACGTGGGAATATATGTATTCTAAGTCTCATCTATTATATATAGATCCTTCAACAGGTTTATTAATATTGCCACGTTAATTTGGACTCTGGATCATCAACGCTAGCTTGTCCACCGCACAGCCATACGATTTGTTCTTTTTCTAAGTATCAGACTTCCTCCTCATCTAATATCTTTGAATATTAGGTTTTTCTAGTAAAGACTTCAGACTCTGAACATGTTTGTTATTTAAAAAGAATATTAGCCAGAGGAAAATTCAAAATATTCACTTGTGTGTTCTATATTAAATAAACACTATTGGACGTAGAGATGAAGCTTCAAAAACTCTGTGGTCGAACGAGAACACAACACTTCCAAGATCATGGCCCTTCAACCATTGATAAGTTTACATGATATAGGATAGAGAGGAAGCTTCAAAAACTCTGTGGTCGAACGAGAACACAACACTTTCAAGATCATGGTCCTTTAACCATTGATAAGTTTACATGATATAGGATCTTCCATCATTTTATTTGAACTTGCTCTTGCATTTCTAACACCTGACTTGTGGTATAAAATAATTTACAACCAATCTCATCTATTTCACCTAATATTTTAATCCACATTAAACCCCAATTTTTCGTTATCCAAGAGAGTCTACCGATGAGTTTGATATCTAAATATGAACATTTTGAAAATTGAAGTAACAGCACAAGCAAACCAGTCATGTAGTTTAATGTTTCTATGTTGATTACAGATTAATAATATCTTCTGCGTGAATCCCTGAAATGAAGCGATCAATTGTCAAATAAAAGCTAATATCTAATGACTGTGGAAGAGGTGGCCTCATAATTATTTGAGGAGTTCCCTCTATGCCCCTTAAAGTAAAGTCATTATCTGAGTCTTAAAGATAAGTTACGACTTTACGTAAAAGAATAAGTTTCTTTATAAGTTAAGAGATCATTTGATTTTGAAGGATTGAACCTTAAGATATTTATTCATATTTCGGAAACTATTATATGTATAGATTTCAAAGTTTGCATAAACTAATATCAAATATATATTATCATTCTGGCACGTTGGATGGTATAGTGGAGGATAACTATCGTATTCCGTGGCTGGCTTTATAAGCAGCACTTCCAGTTTTATAGGTCACTCCATTACTACATAGCACAAACTAAAATGACAGACTCAGAGGCAGCTACACCTGAAAACTTGGATTCATTTTTCAGTCTTCAGGACCTCCTCAAAGACCATATGTTCTCCGTCCCAAAACCCTATCTACGTCCTGAACTGCAAACCCCTAACACTTTCGATACTACTGCAGTTCCAGTGGCTTCAATCCCCACCATTGACTTCAACATGTTGGTGTCAATGGAATCCAAAGAACTTGAACTAAAAAAATTGCACATTGCTTGCAACGAATGGGGTTTCTTTCAGGTTTTTCTCATTTTTCTTCTAGTTTCTTTCATCTTTGTGTGTATGTAGAAATTCATTACTGTTTAAGCTTCTGGCAAAAGGTTTGGTTTGGTGATTTAATTTCATTCAAAAGAGATCTCAGATCCTTTATTGGACCAGATAATTAACTACCATGTATCAAGCTTCTGTTTTTCCTGAACAAGAAAAAGTTTAATTACTTTTGTTGGTTGATCAGATATATAACCGAAAGATGAGCATATATATACATAAAAAAGATAAAACCTAAAGTTGTGATGATATTGTTTGGTGCAGTTGGTGAACCATGGAGTTAGCTCTTCACTATTGGATATGATGAAACAAGCACTTGACGAATTCTATGACCTTCCTCTAGAAGAGAAAATGAAATGCCAGAGAAAGCCAGATGAGGCTGAAGGATATGGAGCACTGATAAGAACTGGAGGAAAACTTGATTGGGATGATAGGTTTTTTATCCTAACGAACCCTTTAAAAAGAAGAAACCAGCGTCTCTTCTCAGAGCTCCCTTCATCCCTTAGGTTCTTTATACCTTTTCCACCTTCCAGCATAGATTGATTATTGTTCTTTAATTACTTAATTTTTACAATTTTCTTCATATAATTTGTGCGTGCAGGAACAACTTGGAGTCCTACATATTGGAAATGCAAAAACTTGCCATGAAACTACTTGGTTTCATTGCAGAGGTTCTAAACATAGGGCTACAGGAGATAAAGGAGATGTTCGATGATGGAA
>JANZLX010000212.1:11291764-11302555 GCA_025531955.1 Erythroxylum orinocense
GTAATGATACGAAGGATTGGAGTTCTTTTTGTGTATGAGTATGTTTAGCTTGTTGTTAGGTTTGAATGTATATGTTTGTTTAAATGTTCGAATGTTTGGATGTCGGATTTAAATTTTAGAATTTTGGCCGTTGCGAACATCTTTTTTTGCGATTTTGCCGCGACGAACTCCTTTTTGCTGCCACGCTAAGATTTGTTTTAATTGCAATATCTTTCATTTTTTTCTCACACAATAGTCCCGATTGATCACCTCGGGATTAGCCTTGGGTCGGGACTCAGGCCTAACACTCTTTGGTATCTGAAAGCGATAGTTGGGCTCCGAAAACGGGGTCCAACAAGTTACCCTGCCATCCACTCTACACTAGTGCTAAAAAATCTGGCAAATTATCATGTGGCTTCACACATCTTCCATTGATAAAACTAAACTTTAGTTTGCTGCTACCACAATCTTTATAACTATGATCCTTGACAAATAGTTGCTTCCATTTAGCTGAGTTATGATATCATTCCTGGATGATCAGATCCTTAAAGTTGCATTGGATTTCCATCATCACTTGCTTCTTCTCTCTCAAATATGAAATTTGATCCCCTGACATCCTCAGCCATTGGTGTTGAATACTGATTTCAGCTATGAATTAAAGGAAACACAGTTGTGATGTAAGAAAATTTTCACAAAGTTCTTTCCTGCTCTGATACCAAATAGAAAACCACTCAAAAAAGTTATTCATACTCAACTTGTTATATACATTAGCTGGATACTTTTATGCAATGTTTTAAAAATCGAACTAAACATTGAACCAGTTAAAGAAAAGGTAAAAAATTTTAAGGTTCAACTGGTATTAAACTGTTATAAAACCGGTGCATAATAAACAACAAATAAAAATTATAAGAATAAGTAAAAAATAGTATAAAATAAAATACTTTATTAAAATAAAAATGCACTAATAATGCCTATTAATATATAATAAATCTAATAATTTAAACTAGGACACAATCTAATATAAAATTTATAATAATAATAATAATAATAATAATAATAATAATAATAATAATAATAATAATAATAATAATAATAATAATAATAATATATTTCTTTATTATCATTTATTTAAAGATTCGCAAAAGATGAAGTATATTTAAAGAAAATGAATAGAAAGAACTCTAACTTTATTGTAACTACTTTTTTAATGTCCTTTAAATGCGCTTCTGTTATGTTTAAATATTATTTTTAACACATTCTTAAATTATCTTAACAAAATCACTTATATATATTAATTAATAATTCAATTTACAAAAAAATTCAAGATAAAAATAATATTTAGTTTTTAACAATAATAATTTAAAATTTAAAAGTATAAAAAAATAAATAGCGAACCTAAATTTTGACAAATATACTTTATTAGTGATATTGAATGAATTTAGTATTTTTTAAGGATCAAAATAGTAATTCCTTTTTAATAATAATAATTTAAAACAAAATTTTAATTAAAATATAAAGATAAAAATAAAACTTAAAAATAAAATTTATTTTATTAATTAGATTGTGTGATAGAATTGGAAAAAAATTTATTAAAAATTTCAAAATTGTCAAAAATAGAGAATGACAAGGACAATGCATTGGGCCTCACATACTTAAATATACTGATAGATTCTCAAATTTTGTTAACAAGGACGATGTGTTGGGCCCCCCATACTTAAATGAGCTACTCATGATTAGTTTTTTAAAGAAACTGACTGGTTTTTTAAGAAACCAGGGGATTTTCCACTTAACCGGCTGGTTTTTCTCATAAAAGTTATAAACACAAACTAAACCAGAACTCAAGCTTTTATTCTGGTTGAATTAGCTATTCTAGTCCAGTTTTTCAATCATTGCATTTATGACTATTACATAGTCCTCATTAGGGATGACAATGGGTAGGGTTCGGTTTGGATTTTACTCTACCCATATCCATATCCATTTTTTATGACTCAACTCATATCCATATCCATATCCATCGATTTTTACGATTTACTACCCATATCTAAATCCATTGAATCGGGTAGTGCGGATATGGATCGGGTTGAAAACTCACTGCTATCCATAAGCGAAACTCAAGCAACGATGTCGTGTTATGTCGGCTCCAGTTATTTCACATCATGTGCCCACTCCTGAAACCCTAAACCTAGGGCGACACAACATTAGGGTTTTACAGTTGCAGAGTCTTTTCCATAAACCATTATCTGATTAGATAGTTCTAGGATACATCAATTCCTTCTATTATCAATATGGGCGTGTTTGATATCCAACAAAAAACCAATCTTTTGATAGGAAGAAACTACGAACTCGCTCTGAACCAAGCATTGCAAAATGTAATGGCTGAAATCCACGAAGGAACTCCGAATTTGTCCCAATTTCTCGATGTGTTCTTCGAATTAATGCAGGCAAAGGTCGACCCACCTCTCGAAACGATCTGGGTGTACTGTGCTTTATCCTTTACTACCCGCAAAATCACTGCCGATAATCTTGTAGACCGTATTTCGATTTCAAAGCAATTGTTTCAGCTCATAAGTGGATGTGCAGGTGCCTGTGGTGGCTCCAAAAGCATAGCATTGCTAGCTCCTGTTGTGTTTGAAATGTATAAATTGGTTGTTGATTTACTAAGGGAAGATTTGGGTTCCAAGAGAGTCAAGAAGGTGATTAAGGACGTTAAATCCTTGATCGGAGTGATTCTTGGATATATAACTGCGTGTTGTAAGGAATTGAACCAGCAAAGAGACTCAAATTTAATTGCTTCTTTCTTGGATTTGGTTGGTTTGTGGATGCACGGGAACGAGAACGAGAACTCATTTTTACCTCTTGCGGGTAGTGAGGTATATAGAGACATTGATTTGGGAAATCGTAGCGTAAATTACTTGTGTGGAATCGTTATTGCAGAGGTCTTATTGTTGAAGTTGTGCTTGCATTTACGGGTTGAGAATCAAGGAGTAGAGTTGGAGAAGGAATTGAGGAGTTGCTTAGTTGGTTCAGTAACTGCCTTTCAGAGCATTTACTTTTATGGTATGTGTTGCTTTTATCTTGACTTTTTTCCAGTAATGTCAGCAATTAACCGCGTACATGATCTATTTCGAATTAAGTTGCTTTTAACTATGCAAAAAATCATTTCAAAGTTGTGGTTTAGCAAAGTTGATGCCTTATTATGTATGTTTATGTTTTTCCCCGTAATGTGGTAGATGAATTAATTGTAACTCCTTTTGTTTTTTCTGCTGGTTGTGGTCTTTCCCATATCATGTTTGAGATGCTTACATGTGCTACGCAGATACACTTCTGAGGATGCTGCTGCAAGGAAACTTACCTGTGACTTCCTTACTGGTTTGTTATTGTTTCTTCATCGCCTAATTCATTTCCATCTCCTTCTCCGAATCATCATGATCAACTTATTAAATCATGTTCTTTGGTGTTTCCTTTTGATCATTGTCAATGACAACTACTGCATTTGAATGGTTAGATTGTTGGAGACCTAATCGCATACTATGTTTAAGTGACACATATATGCGCCTAATAATGCTTCGCTTATGTTATCGCTTGGAGCAATAAAAATGAGTATTTCCATGTTGCCTCCTGTCTTAAGGCACTTCGTGGAAATTGTGTATGCAGAGTTCGGGAGATGAAGTTTTGTTAAAGACAATTATGTATGATGCCTTACTATTGGCGGAATACTCCTTTCTTAGTCCAAATAGAGCTACAACTGACCTGCCAGCAGAATATGTAAGAAGTCTGGCCTTGAAAAGATTGATTACTACACATGAAGCCATAGAATTTTTCAGGTAGCAATCATCACCAAATTTTAAATGCATAGGAGATGCTGCCTTATCTCACCATCTATAATGCTACAGGAATGCAGGAGATCAAAAGCGAGCTAGAGCTTATACAAGTTCCTTCTCCATTTCCCAGTTACCTTCAGAAATAATTAAGTTGGTCACTGACCAGATTGGAACAGAGGAAGCAGCACGTAAATTAAACCGATCATCGCCTAAAGCTCTTATAAGTAAGCATATATTGTATTTTCTCATCCAAATTATCTCTCTTCCGGTACAAAACTAAACCTTCATCTGAATCTATTAAGTTCGTCTAAACGATCTCCCCAGTAATAGTTGTATATTTTTTTCCAGCGGGATTACTGGTCCTTGAGGGTCAAGGTGTAAGAATTTTTTATGACAGCATTTCCAAGTATCGTGCCAAATTGGCACTCAATGATTACAAAGCCGACTATGAGCAACCATCGTTTAGATCAGAATCAAAGGAGAGAGATGCTGATCCTGTCTTTTACATTGATAACAAGGGAGAAGAGGAAGAAAATAAAGAGACAAATGAATCCATGAGTGCTGCATTTGTCGCTGCTGCCAGCACAATCAGGATGACAAAAATTAGAAAAAGAGGACGGAAAGGATATCATACCAAAAGGAAAAGGACCAAGTTTTTAAATCATGAGCTTGCTGATGAGTCTGATTCTGATCGAGAGAGATCCTCATCTACTGATGAAGGTAGTTCATCTAGCGAGAGTGAAGTTGAGAATCCAATCTCCGATGAAGATGAGTGAAACGGCAGTGCTGTTTCTGAAGAGATAATATGACAATCTTTAACTCTCACTGGTTTCAGCTTGGAGCATTGTTCAAAATTTTGCATGCCAGAGTTTCTGTATAATTGATACGCATATATTGAGTGTGGTTATGCCTCTCCTGATTTATTTGGTGCAAGATTAGTATATATTTTCTTTTGTGATCTGTTCATATTGCATTTACTAAAATTCTTGTCCAAAAACAAATTGAATTAGCAGCAAGTATTGAGCTGGCACTGTACAGGTATATCAAGCGGCTTTATTGCATAGCTTTCACCTTGATCCAGCGATTGCTGTTATTTCCCTAGCGTCCAAAGAATATCCTGTAATAATCCTCATCTGATTATCAGCTGTATTAACCTAGCCCTAGTTTTTTCTATCTCTGCTGCAATCGCCCACTGCACCAAAGCTGAAGCTTTTTGCGATCCAGGTCCTCAACTGAAAAAGAATGAAAGGAGCTGCGAATAATCAATATGTGAACAAGGTCTCATCAAAAAACATTGTCTCTGTTAGGCGTATGCAAATAGTCAACCAATTAAATAAAAGATGTCATTAAACCGATTAAGTTTGCTCACCACACAAAGCATTGCTCGCTTGATCCTCAAGTTGTACCACGTACAAGCAGGCCACTTAACAACTGGAGAATGTTGGGAAGCAAGTATACTTTGACTGAAAGTCATTCTGATTTCCATATGTACATACTCATACTTCCTTATTATATCTGGCAGAAGTTAACTGTAGTTTTACCATGTGGGTTTTAGAACATGATCCAAAGCACAGCCCTAGTAAATATCAACAGTAATGCTTCAACTTCACTTCAGATGATAAGAACTCTTGCGTTTAGATCTGCATCACCAATAGTCTTGACAAGAGCAAGTGCCTCCAGTAAAATTGTGGAAACGTTTGATATCACGGACAATTATTTCCCGATTTGTGATGCATGAGACGTGCTTCATGAAATCATGGCAATCCCCACAAATTCTTATATTTTTGAAAATTCGGACTGGCTTAATTGGATTAGCACTTACAAGGGCGAAAGCAAGAGCCAATCTCTCACTGTGATAATAAAGTTTCTGCCTTTTTCCTTTGTGGATAACATTCTGATGGATAATTTCTGTTTGTTGTTTATAGCCTGCCGAGGAAAGTTTTTGCTCCAACTCCTTCAGTTTGGTATGGATTTCCAATATCTTGGGATGCGAATCATCCTGAGATAGGAAGACATGGAACTGACCATCGACCTCCACCCAACTACATCCAGGTTCTTTCTTAATGCCTTGTGCGGACATCAACGCTCTGACGTGTTTGACATCGTTCCACCTACCTTTGGATGCAAAAATATTTGATAGCAATATGTAACTGGACTCTAGCTTGGGCTCAAGATCAAAGAGTTTCCTAGCAGCTTTCTCACCTAAGTCAACATGGCCGTACAGTTTACAAGACCCAAGGACAGTCTCCCATATCAAGGAATACGGCGCTAGCTTCATTTCCTCAATGAAGAGCTCAACCTCATTGAATCTGCCTGCTCGACCAAGCATATCGACCATGCAAGCACAATGCGCCAGTGAAGGGGTTATACCATATGCTTTGTTCATCAAATCAAAAAGGTTTTTGCCCTCTTCAATCCAACCCATGTAGCTACAAGCAGAGAGAATAGCTGTGAAAGTCACCTCATCAGGGAGAATGCCTTCATCTAACATCATATGAAAGGCTTCAAGAGCCTTTTCTCCTTTTCCATGTTGCGAGTAACCAGATATGATCATGTTCCATGAGACTGTATCTCGTGAAACCAAGTCCTTAAAGATCACCTCAGCATCCTCAATGCACCCACATTTTCCATACATATCCACAAGGGAACCAGAAACAAAAACATTTGAGAAGTACCCGACCTTTATTGCCATGCAATGCAGCTGTCGTCCATTTTCTAGGGTTGCCATATGGGAGCATGCCCTTAAGCTGCTGGCAAGAGTGAACTCGTTGGGCCTTAAACCCTGTCCATGCATCTTTCCTATATACTTAACAGCAACTTCTGCTCGATCCGTTTGCGCATAACCAGAAATCATTACTGTCCAGGTGAAGATATCCCGCTTAATCATGTTGTTGAAAACTACATTTGCATCTTCCAAGCATCTGCCTTTGGCATACATGTCAATAAGAGCTGTTCCAACAAAACCACCAGCATCAATACTTCTTTTTATGATCTGAGCATGTACTTGCTTTCCAAAGTTAAGATCCAAAAGGCTTGTGCAAGACCTTAAAATACTGACAAAGGTGTACAAGTTTGGCTTGAAACCTCTCAAAAGCATCTGGCAGAAAACTTTTGGCCCTTGATCTGAAGTTTCAGCGTTGTAGAATCCAGATAAAAGGGAATTCCATGATACTATATCTCGATCAGTCATCAAATCAAATACCCGAGTACCATCTTGCACATATCCAGTTTTCATGTACATCATTATCAACGCATTGCCAACTGAGTTATCAGACTCAAACCCACATTTGTAGATACAAGCATGGATGCTGGGACCAAAATGCAGGTCGGACATATCTGTAGCAGCACTGACTAGACTGGAAAGGGTGAACTTGTTAGGTCTAACTCCTGCACGTCTCATTTGATTGAACATCTCAGCCACTTCTTGGCTATGCCCTTGCTGATCAAGGCCTGCAATCACCGCACTCCAAGCTACTATGTCCGGATCTTTTATTGTGTTGAATACTTTCAATGCAGCACATTTCATACCACATTTAAAGTACATGTCAACAAGGCTACAACTTAGAAATTCTTCTGACTCGTACCCACTCCTAATAGCCATAGAATGCAAACTCGTGCCATGCCTCAAATTCCCGGTGTTTGCACAGCCCTTTAAGGCAGTGGAAAAAGTGAATTCAGTGAAATTCATTTCACACTCTATCATCCGATATAACAACTTCAAAACCTCTTCCCCATCACCTTTTTGAGCATAACCATCAAGCAAAGCATTCCATGACACGCTATTCTTCTCAGGCATGTAAGAAAATAAATTGTCAGCAAGTTCCACCTCCCCACATTTGGCATAAAGGTCAACAAGTGCAGATCCGACAAACAAATCCAATGATAATCCAAGTTTTATTGCTTCCACATGAATCTGCTTTCCAAATTCTAGGTCCAAGAGCATAGAACATGCTTTTAGCACAGTCGCCAGCGTAAATTCATTTGGTCTTACATTTTCCTTTATCATTTCGTAGTAAAGACCAAGACTGTCGCTTCCATATCCTTTCCTCAAAACTCCAGCAATTAGCGCAGTCCAAGACATTACGTCTCTTACGTGCATTTTATCGAGCATTTTACGAGCAAAGGAAAGGTTTCCACATTTCGCGTAAAAATTAATCAAAGAAACCACTAGATGCGAATCCGGCTCTATCCCACTTTTAATCAAGTTCCCATGAATCGCCTTCCCCTCCATTAGGGACCTTTTTGAGGCACACTCACGAAGCATCCAAGAATATCGCCTAAGTAAATCTTTGCTATCATTAGTTTCAGCTTTATCACCCAACGCCAAAAACTTCGGCCAGGTAACACCGGGAAAATTTCTGGGTGTCTTATAAGGATCCTCAATAACCTTAGTAGATGGAACTCCGATACCGGTCACATCAAAATTGTTCACAGGTTTAGATTCCAAAGCTGTGGAAGTATCGCGAGCAGAGAGTTTTACTCTACATGAAAATAACGAGGAGGTAGACCTGGTAGGGGCCTTATGGTGCAAATTCACAAAGGAAACGGATTTGGAGCAAGTAAATGAATGCAAGCATCGAAAGTTCGATATTGGACCAGTAACAAAATCGCTATCCATGAACTTGGCCACAGACAATCGTGCTATGCATCGAAGGAGAAAGGAAATGCAGTCCGCTCGTTCTCGTGGGCTATTGTATGTAAGTAAAGAGAAGATCTTTCAGAACAAAAATCAAATTTCAGCGAATTTTTATATTGTGTAAATTTTGAAAAACAGCGTTAAGCTGTTATTCATTTCCAATATAAGATCTAGTTAATTCTTCGATTAAGTTAAGACTTCAAAATTTCCAAACAACTGATGATGCTAGGGATAGAATAGTTAACCTTCATTACAAATTTAAGATGCTCAAACACTGCAATGTGGAGATGTTGTGTCCAATCCCATCATTTTCGGGTTAGTTAAGATGTTTTCGTCTTAGAATGTCAATTTACATAAAATGTCACGTTTAATTTATGATAGATAGAAGTGGACGAACTCGCCTGCATATTCGTAGGGAGAGGGATTCGACACCGCATGTCCGTCCTAGTCCATGGTTATTTCCTTGTTTGGTGGCAAATCAAATAATTATGATTTACGTAAATGATAACTCAAAATTTATCTGAAACATGTGACTTGGACACGCATGGCAATCAACTCCTAATCCTATATTAAATGTTGTTTATTACGAAGATTCAATTGAATCTTATTTATGTTTTCGTAATAGTTAAACTTGGATTTAATGTAAAATTCCATAATGATGGAATGAATCTCTCTTGGAACCATTTTTATGGTCTGAATTCATGTTGGATGGTTTGATTGTAGAAGACAGTATTTGTCATGGTAGCAATGTAAGTTATTTATTATTTACACTGTGCTTAGGGATGACAAAGGTCAGTTTGTTGCTGGTATTTCTAGTTACTTTTCTTCTCTTTTTGACCTAGTTATTGCTAAGCTTATGTCGATAAGAGAAGCTCTGTCTTGGTTAAAAGAAAAACAGATTGATCACGTCATTGTGAAGTCTGATTGTTTGATGGTTGTTCAAGGTATCTCGGCTCCGTCTTCGAATTTATCTGAGATTAGAATTTTGGCCCTTGATTGTCTCTCACTCAAGCGACACTTCTTTCACTTGTCCTTTCACTGGACGCGTAAGATTGCCAATAAGGCAGCTCACTCACTAGCCAGGGTAGTTTTATTACATGCAAACCTTCATAACTGAAGTGTTAGTCCTTCTTGTTTAGAGTCTATTTTAACTTTTGATAGTTCTGCTTGTTATGTTATTGACGGTGAAAGGCTTATAGGAACCGGGTATATGAGGTAAGCCTGTTAGCTTAGGTTAATTTTGATGCCTTTCTTGTCTATGAATCTGCGTTTTTTTAACTGTTAAATTAAAAAAAAAGTAAATTCAATCATGATGCAACTTTAAGGCATGCTAGACTAAGTCAAATTGATCAAAATCAAATGAGACAATTTAGCTAAAAAGGTACTTTAGATAATTTAAGTCAAGAAGATCTACATATTTATGTATCTACATCCACTCACATACTTAATCTTCTGCCTTTGAAATTAGTTACAAACATTCTATATGAGTTCCGCACAAATAGAAAACCTAATAAAGTAAGTATAAAATTGTAAGGATATTTTGCCTATATTTATGATCTTTCTCACAATTAAGAAAACTAGGTAATGATGAAAGAAAATATCTTTATTAGATATTTTGAACACTTTAAAAGGTACAAGTTTATAAGTAAATAAGCTAACAAATGGTAATTGAATTTGAATCACAAGATGTTACATTCTTGGAAAATAAATTTCTAAAAAAGATGAAATAGGAAAAGACATTTTTATATGAGACTTATAATCAAAGTAATTACGTCACATGGAATTAGGAAGACAGACTCCATCAAAGTGGGATCAATATAAAAACTGAAGAATTAACTGAAGTTCAATTTACATTATAATCTAGTGAGAGTTTATCTATTGTATCTAATTTAAGCAAGGGTAATTAAGGCATTGATAAATATGTATCCCATGAACCTAGATTATGTAGTAATAATCATAGAATTATTCCCCAACATTTTTTTCAAGATGGAATGGAAAGTTCATATGATTATCCCACAATAAGAGGATTGAGACCCTTACTTACCCTGCTCAAGAATAATTAATTAAAGTAATAAATGAGGAAATGGCTCAAATAAACTATGGGACTTAGTTGGTCACCTAATAGGTGAAAAACTATCGGAAATAAATGAGGTCTCAAAATAATGAAAGGCTAATTGTCGTATTGAAAGATACAAGGTGTGACACCCTAATACCCCCTAGGAGGATATGTGAATGCCACACAAGACAGTACAAACAAACCAAAACATTTCGCGAAAGAATAGCATTCAACAATAAACATTCATACGAAACACTTTATACATGCATTTCCAGAATCTCAACAAACATGCATTACAT
>JANZLX010000212.1:11306629-11316665 GCA_025531955.1 Erythroxylum orinocense
TCGGACCGGCCGGTCCGGTCCGATTTTTTGATCATTGTTAAAAATTGAAATTCCAAGATTATCGTAAGTGCGACCAAATTATCTAAGATTTTGGCAAAAGTATTATAGATATTTTATTTTTAAATTTTTATTTGCAATACACGTGTTTAGTCAATTTACTCAACACCCTTAATTAAGGGCGGTGAAATATTTCAATAAAAAATCAAATGATAAAATTTTTTATTTAATAATTATGAAATTGAGTAAACTTCAAAAATTTTTAATACTTTGCATTGAAACAAAGATCTGCTTTTTTCTTATAATTAGACCATGTGAAGTGTGAGGTATTATTTGGAGGGACATGTGAATAGATAGTTGAAAGTTAGAAACTGCATTTAATGCCCAATCCCTTTTATTATGCATGTTGAATCTTTCCAAATCTGAAAACTTTAAGAAGTGTAAAAACATTATTGCAATCCCCCGAACCTAGGCATTAATTAATAAATCAGACAATCTTTACTCCACCACACTTGCTTTTCTTAGAAAATAACTTAATTCTATTTACAGATGGTCACAAGAAAAAGCGGTATTTGCTGAAAAGGGCCTAAGACTTGGAGAAACACAACATATTATTCTTAAAAAACAAGTATAAAAAACGGATTGCAATACACCTAATACAGCTATTCCTATTCTTAGACTATTGCAAAACTGATAATGTAATCAACAATACTAGATTAGACTAGTAATTGACTTACTTTTCGTAAATTTTAAATTAACAAGTTTAATTTTTGAATTTGATATGACATTTAAATTAATTTATAAGTAAAAATTTGTTTATAATTTAAGTCAAATTTGAAATTATTGTATCGAATTACTTAAACAACACATTATGTGTCTTTTAGTTTATATATAATTATTTTGTAATTAGAAATAGAGTTTAATGTTGTAAAGAAGATTACAAGTATGGTAAAAGTCAAATTTATGTTTACAAGTAAAAGATCGCATGGACTGGTTTGATCTAAAAAGCATGATTGGCATGGACATATATGATGAAACCAAATAGAGTCAGATGAAAGGCAAGCAACTAGTATTTTATTGCTTAATTCTTGTAAACATACATAAGAGATGGTTTGTCAATGTCATTACCTCCCCAGAAGGTGGGCATCCAATGAAAGGGGTACATATCATCAGTCTAAAACATTAACCGGATAACATCAGTCAAAAGAAATGATAGGACTAGGAGCCACATGTCATGTTAAAATAAAATAAAAAAATCTCTCCAACTACATCTCCCCCTTTTCGGGTAAAACATCACTTTCTAGAAAAAGGATAATGACAAAAGAATTTAAAGCAAAAACAGAAAAAAAAAGGGGTTTTGAGAGGAAGCCAGCTCAGCTTTTGACAGGCGGTGAAAAAGGGTGTCTCAATCTCACAAGGATTGGTTGGTACGGAAATTCACCAAGAGCGTCGGTGGGAGGTAAATAAAGAAAATGAAAAAATTGTCCAAATATGCAGTTGAGTTGATGAAAGAGGTGGCTTTGTGTATAAGCCATAATAGAGACCGAGACAAAGGACGGGGGCTAAATTTGTGGAAGTCGGATAAATAGGTAAGAGAAGAGTGTGTTAGAGAACCACATAGAGAGAGATAGAGAGAGAGTTCTCGTCGGAGAGACAACGGAGAGAAGAGTACACAGGCTGGCTGGGCTTCTCTGAGAAAGGGGGTGAAAGAGACAGCGAGGGAGCCGCGGCCATGGCAGAGTCGAGCGATTCTGTTTCCGTTGACATGGAGAAGATCTATCTCGGTGGAAAGGTTGGGTTTTTATCTCTGGGTTTGTTTCTTACTGTCAATGCACGTATGCATTTGTTTGATTCGTTTGTTCTTACTCAATTCTTAAGTGGGTTGTTCCTTGTTTCCTTGATGTTTAATGGATTTCAAGTTTTCAACTTTATTCCGTTAATGAGCATATTTTTTCTGATTTTTTTCTCTTTCAAGTTCTTCGTTCAAAAGGTTTGGAAGCTGCGACTTTTCTTTTTGATTTTCCCTTTCGATGATGCGCGATTTTGGGTAGCATTTCATAACACCAACTGGGCACTTGATGTGCATTTTGGGTTAACGGTCCTTTTTTTTCTCAACTGGAAGCTGACATAAGAGTTCTTTCCGATCTTTTTTATTCTTTTGTGTTTCATTGGCGTTCTTGGATTGGTTATTTTATCACATTAACTCAGAAGGAAAGTACTCTTTGATCTTCAATTTCCCCCTTCTGATTTAGTGTGTTCTTATGAATGCAATAATCATTCGGTAGGAATGTTTTCTTTGCGAAAATTTAGACTGGGTTTTTGATCATCTTGGTACCTGAGATTTTAACTTTTGGCTAAATATTATTTCTTCCTTAAAATAAACATCTTCACTTTGTTCAATGGTTCTTCTCGAAGATGCCATCTTTTACTCTTGTATGTTAATATGAGGAATCATGAATGTAAGAGGCCTAAATTGTTGAGGCTTAGATTCATCTACTTAGACCTTTTCTTTCTTTGGTTTTGGATTGATTTTAAATTTGACATCGGATATTGCATCCTGTTTTTGTTTTCTTCTGTTGTTCTTATTTATGTCTAAATCTGTTCGATTGTTTGAATTATTAGTGTCTTCATCATCTTCTTTTTGTTCCTCTGTCTTTCTTTTTAACTGGGGTTGGGGGTTGAGCGACAATCTTGTATAATTTTTTTTCCCTACGGCCAAAGTTACTTGATTTTTGAGGTATAATATTTTATCTAACGTCAATTGCTGCCAGCAGAAGAAACCTTACCCATACTTTTCCTTGTCCTACTTCGTTTTTTTTATAAAAAAATTATATTAAGAGATTGAGATGTGTAGCTGTTCGGGTTTTAATTTGTTTGTTATGTTTATCGTTAACTAAATAAGATTCCATTCTCTCTCTGCTTTTGAACTGTCAATACCTTTTTATGAGTACAATGATTGGAATCAGGAAGCTACTTGTTTTGTCTTCCTATCTCTGGAGTCGTACAAACATGTTTTGCAACATAGTTTGGCATACACAAAAGTGAATACGTGCACATGGAGAAGCGTTTCTTGGGAATAAATTAATCTGGACAAAGCTAAAGCTTCTTTGCTGAATGTGGGTAGAAGAAAAAGACGATTGTTATTGCTTTGATGAGGCCTTTTCTAGCTTGAGAATAATATTATTCTCGGTGAAAATTGCCACAGTTTTTATTTTGTTTTGTTTTGTTTTGTTTTTATGTTTATAGGAAAAGCTGCCTTTATTTTTTCTTTTACTTGTGTCTTACTCCTATTCTCTGTTTGTAAAATTCTCAGGAACACCATGTAAGGACTGGCCGTGGTTCTGTGTCTGTTATAGTCTATGGAGACCAAGACAAGCCAGCAATGATTACCTATCCTGATTTGGCTTTAAACCGTAAGTATATTAGGTAAAATTAATTCCTAGTCTGTACATTTACCTATCTACTTAGAAACCTTACTATTCAAACGCATGCAAATGCATATTTCAATTTTTTTTTTGTCAACTAGTTCTGCTTCCAGCATAATCGGGGTGCATTTGTAATCTCCAATTTGACACACAATTACACTTTATATATTCGTCCTTTGTTTTCTGTGATACAATCTTCCTTTAAATCTGACAAGTTTGCACTCCTTCTCATTTGTAATGTTTGCTCAGATATGTCTTGTTTTCAAGGACTGTTCTTTTGCCCCGATGCAGCTTCTCTGTTGCTACACAACTTCTGCATTTACCACATTAGTCCTCCTGGGCATGAGGTCGGTAAATTACGATTTGAGTGCCAATGCACGGTTTCAATTTGCATGTGGTGTTCATTTTCTTAACCACATTTGCATCTCATGAGACAAATGTTCACATAGTTTTGCACTTTCATAAGAGTTCTTGCAGTTAGGAGCTGCTTCACTTTGTCACCATGATCCTCAGCCTTCTGTTGATGATTTAGCAGACCAGATTATTGAAGTTCTCAATTATTTCAGGTGAGTTTAGTTGCAGATCTACATTTCACAGTTTGTTTGACAATAATATTGTTGACTGTTACTGTCCTTGTCCTTGTGCCTCTTACTTCGAAGTACATGGAAGAGGTCTTGTATACTGAATGGTGTTTTCTAATATTCTGTTGGATTTGCTGACTTCTTATGGAATGAAATTTTCTCTCAGACTTGGCACAGTTATGTGCATGGGAGTGACAGCTGGTGCCTACATCCTCACATTATTTGCTGTAAGTCCCTTTAAGAATTGTTTTAAACTAATTTTTTCTGGAGAAAATCCAACTTAGCTCCCCCATCTCGTGTATCATATTGCAGATGAAATATAGAGATCGCGTTCTTGGTTTGATTCTTATATCACCTTTGTGCAAAGCACCATCATGGACTGAATGGTTTTATAACAAGGTTCATTTTTGTGCTTCTTTTCTCTTTATCATTTAAAAAAAAAGGGTAAGAATAGATGCAGTTTTGGTATCATGATCCATAACAATGATTGTTTGCGTCATGCAGGTTATGTCAAATTTGTTACATTATTATGGCATGTGTGGCTTGCTTAAGGAATTTTTACTACAGAGGTACTTCAGCAAGGTATTGTAATGCTTCATTCCTGGACTAACTATTCCAACTAATGTTAGCCTTTAGCCATATTGTAGTGATACTTTGGATTACTTTAAGTGAAGAGTTGAAGTATCTGTTGCAACAGGAAGTTCGTGGTAGTGCAGAAGTTCCCGAATCAGATATAGTTCAAGCATGCAGAAGGGTTAGTAGTTGATGTTTTCGGTCTCATTTTGTTTATTTAGTTGTAATAGTAATGCACTCAAGGTCAATTTGCATTTTTGTACTTTATGCTGTGAATTTAAATGGGTGCGATGTTGATTTTAGTAACTGTTTATTTCTGCAGTTACTCGATGAGAGGCAGAGTGTAAATGTCTTACGATTTCTTCAAGCACTTAATAAGTAAGAACTACTACCAGCAACTTCAACATTCACGTGTTTACTATTGTGAATAACATCTGTTGTCATACTTCAGTCCCAAATCTTGGAAGGTTTGTAAGCTTTGTTGTGCCATTGTGCAGGAGGCCTGACATTACTAGTGGATTGAAGAATTTACGATGCCGCACTCTTGTGTTTGTTGGAGATAACTCTCCCTTTCATTCCGAGGCCCTCCAAATGATCTCAAAGTTGGACAGAAGGTATAGTGCGCTGGTTGAGGTGAGTACTAAAGAGTTCCTAGGATTTGGATTTTTTCAAATATCAATGACGCAAGTATCCAACTCTGTTGATAATAGTTACACGAGCTGGAGTGGTCAGGTTTTGAATATTTTTGCACCTCAATATTGACAGTGTGCATATGCTGTGATGCTTTTGCAGGTCCAGTCTTGTGGATCAATGGTAACAGAAGAACAGCCGCATGCAATGTTGATACCTATGGAGTATTTCTTCATGGGGTATGGGTTGTATAAGCCATGCCAACTCAGTGACAGTCCGAGGAGCCCTCTGAGCCCATCTTGCATCTCACCGGAGCTTCTCTCTCCTGAAAGCATGGGTTTGAAGCTTAAACCAATAAAAACCCGCATTTCGCTTGAAGTTTAATTGGATGGTGCGTAGAGAATGGATTTGGCGATTCAAAAAGGAAAAAAAAAAATTCTTGAATTCTTTTTCAATTTTTTAATTACTTTTTGGGATATGGAAAAAGGGTAGAAGCAGTTGGAAGTGCTGTAGATAAAAGAGAAGTGAAGATGAAATAGGAGTGTGAGCCGCATTTATTCTTTTGTAGCCATTCATAAGGGAAGTCATGAGCTGTCTGTAAATTCCATGGACTTCAAAAATTTGTTCACAGTGACCGCCATTAACAGACACGAACTTATTAAATTCATCACTGCAAAAATACTCTCAACTTCCTTTCCATGATCCTCAATTTGGTTTCTTTTCCTTCCCCATATGTTCTATCAATTGTCACTGAGCTCAATCTTTGCTTTGCTGTACAACATCTTTCTGCATTAGGTAGCCGTTCGGATTAGTTCTTGTGCTAGTCTGGTGAATCAAGGTATAACCCTTTTTTCTCTCTTTTTTTTTTAATAAAAATTTTGGAACGTTTAATTATTAGAAGCCATATGCCATTGGTATACCCCAATCCATGTATTTTAATATCATAATATATAAGGAAAAAGAATTTGACAAAAAACTTGGATTCTTGTTTACTTTCTTGGCAAAATTGCAGTGATGACTCGGCAGAAACTGAGTAGTTGAACGTATAGGATTTTCTAACCATATTCAACGTTCTCTTATGCGGATTCGTGTAAATAAAATTCTCAATTTCAAATTATTTCAAGTAGATATACCAACACAGATTTGATAATTTTTACCAAAATAGGAATCACCCATTTGTTCAATCAACTTCTCAGGGTTTCTGTTTTCATGTTTGACTTACCTATTTCATTGATTCATCCCCTCTTGTGCCTTTTAAGTTGGTGAATCGGCTATATGGATGTCATGAACATAGGATTTGACTTCTCAAAATCTTATCTTCCTTGTCCTTTTCATACCAATCATAACTCTCCCGGGAACTTGAGAAAGCTGTTGCATTTACTGTTTCTGGACACTGCTAGGATGAGGTGATGGAAGGTAAAACAGTCGATGACTTTACAAACTAGTTGAACCGAAATCCATCGAGTCCACAAATTATTGCAGAGATAAAAATCCGTCTATTTCCTTGGGTAGTATTCTTACATGCTTCGTTCTTACACAACTTCTGTTGAGAGTTGCGGATTAAAGGCCGTTGTCACAATGCTTTTGTTTCAGATTTGACTTGAGGATCATTAATGAAGCGAGTCAGTTTTTCATTGAGAGGATGTTGAAACATCATGGATCGTTGGGATGTTTCTTGCAGATCAGCACCAGTCTCACCCTTATAGATGAAGGAAAGCTTAGGCTATTCCCCCGTCACCATTCAAGTGCACCACGACATTGTTACAGTTTATGGTCCTCAATATGTGCAAGGCATGTATAATCAATCATCTTACGCTAGCTTCTGAATGATAACTATATTCTTTAATGTCGTTAATTGGTCGTTGGGTAGTTGAAGCTTAGCTTGCTTAACAAACTTTTGATTTGTCCACTACATTTGATTTCTGTTATATACAATCCTTACCTTTTGTTTAGAATTGATGAGGTAGATTCTTAGTTTTATTAGCAGCATACTGTTTCACCGTTGGCAAATTTGTCAAAGTTCGTCCAGCGCGCCTGCTGTTGAACTCACCGACACTTCGCTCTTCCATTTTGTAGAATCTGGTGTTAACAATAACTATTTTAACAGTGGTTTACTTAGGAAGCAGCACATAAAGAGAACTCGAGTACCAGAAAAGGGATAGACTTGCGGAAAGATATCATGTCATGTTATGAATCATATAGGCTTGTGTATGAAAAATATTCTAGAATATATATTTGTGTCTGTTGCTTAGGCACAAGGTGGGGGCAAACTCTATTGTCCTGATGTTAAATGTTGGATCTTAATATTCTTAATACAGCCCTGAAAGAATAATTTGAAAGAGGCAGGTGGCAGCAGAAGCCATGATTTGATTGAAGGGCTACTACTAGTAATAGCTGCGTATCCAATTGGAATCTGAATAGAGGTGACACTGACGATCCAATAAGAGTCTTACTCTTAGGTCAATGTCGGACCCTCGTCAACTGCGAACCAGATCGTGAGCTTTGCTCTGTCTTTTGTCCAGGACATACAAAGATTACAACTAAACGAAACCCTTCAATTATTCTTTATCGTCCTCGGAGACCCAACAGCCATTTTCTAACTCGTCCTTGGTTCTTGTCAACAATTAATTAAAGATAACTGATTGGAGCTTTAAAGCTAACGCCTTTTTTAATTCCCTCTCTCTCGCTGCGTGAGGTTTATAGTAACAGCCTCGAACATGATTTTGTAACTCGAATTGGATCGGACAGTTTGATTGGTGATCAGTCGGTTATTTAGTTCAGGTGATCTCTAAAAATTAATCTTTAATTGAATCAGTACGAACCGGTCAATTGATCGGCTAAATTAGGACTGGTCAAATCGATTGGTTACTAGTTCAATAAATTTTTTTATTTTTTTATTTTACTTTTTTTCTTTCTAAAACATTGATGTGTTTTTTTATTCTTTCAAAAGTAAAACCTATCTTTTTTTCATAAATCTAATAAAAGTATAGAAATTTATATTATTTAATATATTTTTCTATTTTTTATTATTACTAATATTAAATATAATTATTATATAATTATAATGTCATACTGATTTGACCTTCGACCGGTGATTGAATCGGTCAAATTGATAATCAATAAAGCTTCTAATTTCGTCCCTGATCTGAATTTCAAAACATTGGCCCAGAAGATAGAGGGAAGAGAGGTGTGTATATTCGTGGATGGGATAACAGAGGGCATGCCTTTGTTTGCCACAAAGTTGGTTGCCCAACGTGTCGCTAGAGGCTCTGCAAAGACCGTGATTACTCAACTTGAGCGCTTCAAGATTTTGTTTAAGGTAGATTCTACTGTGATTTGCGAATCTGGCTTTTGTGTAATATGGTGATTCATGATGGTCCTCCGTACTGTTCGTGATCTTTTGAAAAATGGTTCGGTTTCCTTTTTGTGATGGTTGTTAAGAAACAAATACGATATAGGTATTTAAAGTTTAGATTACAAAAGCTTTGATAAAAATTTTCCGCTGAGAGTTATTGGAAATAGCTCTCAGCGGAAAAGCTATTTCCAATATAAAAAAAAGCATCCATTAAAAAATGCATTATCGATTCAACTGTTTTTTATTTTTATTTTTAGTTTGATTTATTTTAATAAATTTTGTTGTTAAAATTTAATTAATTTATTAATTAATCAAGTGAGACCAAATAATTCAATGGAGGTAATTGCTGAATCATACCACATAGTTTTGGCTAACTTGGCAATTTCTACCGCCTATCTAAAAATGGTTAATTTTGTAAATTAATCAATTTCTATAAATCAGAATTCATAAAACTACCATTTATTTAATTTTTAAATAATTTTATGAAAATTTTAAATCTTCAATTTTTTTTATTTTATCAATTTAATTTGTAGTTTAAAAAGTTATAAAAAAATGTAAGCATCAGTTCTAGTGAACCTGTTTCGTATCAGTGATTCTTTATGGTATTAGTATTATACTTTTTTTTTGAAACTTGAAATATCATATTAACCAATTTGACAGGAAATTACAAGGATGAAAAGAATTGATTTAGTTTTTTGCACAACTGAATTCAAGATTATCGGGTTATTTGACTCGTTCAGTAAAATCGCAAAGACAGAAAGAATCATCAGTTTCGACAAGTGGATCCAGTCGTCAATACCTATTATGTGCAAAGTTTTCTTCCTCATTTGTCATTGCTATATTAATATCATTCATGTTGTTTACAACTAGTATTGCTGGAAATGTTCCGTTCGCAATCCTACTGTAACATCCCACTTTCTACGCCAGGGGCGGATCCATAACTTTTTTTAAATAGGAGCAAAATTTTAATAGAAATAAAATTTTATTTTTGATGGGGGCAAAATTTTAATACAAATAATTTTTATTTTTTTATGGGGGCAAAAATTAAAAAAATAATTTTTTTATGGGAAATTTATTGGATCCGTCCCTGCTTTATGGGAAGAGTAGAATAGTAATTTAACATAGGATGAGAGTGATTGGGCTTCATTAGGACTGTTCATGCATACTAGTATTGGTAAACAGAGAATTTGTGCACATGAAATATCTGTACATGCATATATGACATTCCCGATTTTCGTGCTTAATGCAATTTTATTGTGATTAATGTGGTCATTGTGTTTAAAAAATTATTTTGACTGATCCAGAGTGTGTTTTACTTTTTAAGGAATTTTTAGGAATTTTTCTGGAGAAAATTTCCGGATCGGAAAAAAATCGCCAAGTGGCGAACCGGTTGATTTTCGGTAGCGAAAATTACTATCCAATGACACTGTAATATTGAGTATATTATTTTGGGATTGAAATTAGGGTCATTGAAC
>JANZLX010000212.1:11329658-11339701 GCA_025531955.1 Erythroxylum orinocense
TTACCAATTTCTTATTTCTGTTTTATTATTGTGATGCCATGGGGAGTTTAGTGGTGGTTGTCAGTAGTGGTCTCTTAGTGTAGGATATGTACCGGAATGACCTACGGGCGTTTCGGTGGGTACTCTATGGTAAAGGAGCGCTACACCTACACTACATGGTGTATGAACAATATCGAAGGTGGATCATCCTTGCTCTTTTTGACACTGAGAGGGGTTTTGTACTCGATCTTGTAACTAGTTCATTCGTTGGATGGACAGTTGACAGCTGTGCTTTTCACTTATCCCCTTGATTTAGTGCAAACTAAATGAGCTTACAGTTGTAAAAATCTTTCCTTTTAGCCATACTCTCTCTTTTACCTAAAGACACGCATGTGTCATATGTACTTTATAAGCATCTATCTACAAATGAGTTATACCAAACTTATTGAGGATGTACTGACAATAGTGTTAGATAGCATTGTGCATTGTTGTGCTTGGCTTCTCTAGCTGAAAATTTCAGCAGCAATCGGAATGTGCCTATCCTTTTAACATTTCTTTCCATGAAGAAACATGTGTCTTTAAGTTTCACTTAGCTACACTTCTTGTGATGATGCAGGTTGTGGTTTCAGCCAATATGAATATCAATGGTTTAGTTAATAATGAACTAATTTATAGATGAAGTGTTGATTGTTTCTCCAAGACCTTCAAAGACTCTATGTTGTTTTAAAGTACAGCCAGTGATATCATATAACTTAACACACTCACACTCACACACAAACACACGCGCGTGTGCGTGCGAGAGAGAGAGAGAGGGAGAGAAGAGAAAAGAAGTTAATTATATCCCAAAATGCAATACAACTCCATTGGTTACACTCCATTTATAGGAAACAAAAACAATAAAATACTAAAGTTTTACTCATATAAGCTAATATTTATTGGATCAAAAATTTGGTCAAATCATATGGAATGCTTAAGGAAGAAGAAAGCCTCTCTCTACTTGCTTTAAACACATGATTTCGGCTACAAGTTGTTGTCTCTCTCCACTTGATTGATCATGATTTTGGCTACCATTGAATGAAGTTGCATGTATTTGTCTACTTTCCATGCATAACTAGTTAGATTTATTTATCGACATTGCCTCCTTTAAATCAAGTTGGTAAAAATTTATCATCCCTAACAATTTCTTAAGTTTATGAAACAACTCAAACTTTAGTGGTTTAGTAAAAATATCTGCAACTTGTTCTTTAGTGTGACAATAATTAATCACTACTTCCTTTTCAATTACTAGCTCGCAAATTTTGTGAAATCGAATGTCTACGTCCTTGGATCACCCCATGAAAAATTGGATTTTTGCACAGTGCTCTTGCGGACTTATTATCACAGAATAATTCTGTTGGAGCATCTTATTTTTGATGTAGTACTTTAAGCATTCTTTTTAGCCATATTCCTGTGTAGCACAACTAGTTGATATAATGTATTTTGTTTCAACTGTAGATAACACAACCATGGGTTGTTTCTTTGAAGACCATGATATTGCGCCAATGTTAAGATGAAAAACATGTCATGATGTGCTTTTTCTCCTTTCTATATGTCCACCCCCAGTCACTATCTATGTGTCTTATAAGCTTCACATAATTGATATTTTCATTAAAATTCTTTCATTCAAAGTACCTTTGATATATCAAAAAATTCTCTTTGCTCTTCTGGTAAGTTAAATTTATAGGTCTCCCTTTGTCTTCTTTTATTTGTTCCAATTCCTTTCAACTGGGGTGGGAAATGATTTTACCATAGCCTCCTTAAATTCTTCAATCATCTTTGAGTTGTTTTCAGTAAAAATTAGATCATCAACATAAAGACATATAATTAAAATATCACTAGGCTCAACAAATTTAATGTATAAAGTATGCTAAAAAGGACATCTTTTAAAACCGTGCTTTATGAAGTATGAATCAATACTTTTATACCATGCT
This sequence comes from Erythroxylum orinocense, assembly GCA_025531955.1. Taxonomy (NCBI): domain Eukaryota; kingdom Viridiplantae; phylum Streptophyta; class Magnoliopsida; order Malpighiales; family Erythroxylaceae; genus Erythroxylum; species Erythroxylum orinocense. The sequence continues at coordinate 11,331,608 of JANZLX010000212.1, forward strand.
CTTGATGTCTGCTTCAATCCATACAGTGCTTTCTTCAACTTGTGAACTTACCTTTTTTTTTTCCTCTAATTTCATACCTTGCAGGTTGCTCAACATATATTCTTCTTCCAAAGTTCCATTTAAAAAAGTAGATTTTACATCCATTTGATAAATTTTCTTGTTATTTTGAGCTGAGAGGAAGATAATCATACTAATAGTACCCAATCTCACAACAGGAGTAAATACTTCAAAGTAATCAATACCTATTTTTCGCTTATATCCTTTTGCAACCAATCTAGCTTTAAACCGGTCAATCTCGTCATTAGGCTTGTACTTTGTCTTGTACATCTACTTTACTCCTATAGGCTCTTTATCAGCGGACAAAAATTTGTTAATTCCCATGTGTCATTTTTTTCAATTGTATATATTTCTTCATCCATGGCTTTTCTCCATTTCAAGTTAATTGATACCCCTTCATAATTAACTGGTTCATAGTTTATAAGTAAAGCAAAATTGGCAATCTCTTCATCAGATAGATCATTATCAGTACCTATCACATAATCTTCCAATCTGGCTAGTAACTGACAACGTTTTTGGGATTTACTAGATGTTTATGGTTGAGATACTAAATTTGCATGAGTATTTTCTTCTTCATATCTTTCAAAAAATTACCACCGGCCTTTTTAGGGAAGTTGAGAACCAATCTCATATTCCATCCTTATTAAAGGTTACATCACGGTTAATAATTGTCTTTTTCGCATTTGGATTGTATAATTTATAGGCCTTTGAATTTGTACTATAGCCTATAAATATACATTTCTCACCTCTATCATCTAACTTCTTCCTCAACTGATTTGGTAGATGGACATAAGCAATACACCCAAAAACTTTGAGATGTTGAATGGAAGGTTTCCTCCCTCTCCAAGCTTCCCCCGGTGTTTTATCAATAAGGTTTTTTCTTAGACATCTGTTTAAAATATAAACTGCACAAGCAACAACTTCTGCCCAAAATCCTTTAGGCAATTGTTCAAATCTTAATATGCATCTTACCATGTCCATAATAGTTTTGTTCTTCCTTTAGGCTACTCCATTTGTTGAGGTGTGTATCTTATGGTCAACTGATGTTGAATTCCATACTACTTAAAGACCTCTGTGCATGCAAGATACTCTTGACCTCAATCTATTCTTAATGCTTTAATTCTACGACCACTTTGCTCTTCCACAAACGCTTTAAATGATTTGAACACATCACAAGCTTCTGATTTCTGTTTTAGAAAATAAACCCAATTCTTTTTACTAAAATCAACAATAAAAGTAATAAAATACTTATTACCTCCATTGGATGGAACTTCAACAATACACTTATCTAAATATATAATTTCCAATAGCTTCTTTGCTCTATAGGACTTTCCAACTAGAAATGCTTCCCTATACTTTTTTCGCAACTCACATGTCTCACATACATGTTTAGGAATATTCACAATAGCTAAGCTAAACACAAGCTTTTTTTTTGATAGATAATTTAATCCAGAAAAAATTAAAATGCCCAAAATACATATGTTGTAGCCAATTTGCATAAGGTATCATAGAATTCAAGCAAACAATTTTTTTCATGATGAATTTTTAATGGGAATAGACAGTTAGATGACATCTTTGCCTTTGCAATAAATCTTCCACTCCTGTCTGTCAAGGTGCAAAAATCATGATGAATTTGCATTTAATAACCTTTCTCCGATAATTGACCCATGCTTAGTAAATTATGATGAAGACCAAGAACATAGAAAACATCAAAGATAAAACTTTTATAGGCCTTCTTCTGCCTAATGAATACTCTATCTTTTCCCAAAATGGGAATATTTGAATTATTCCCAAATTTAACTGTTGAGTGAACATTTTCATCTAAAGAGGAAAATAACTCCTTATTCCTACATGTATGATTAATATAACCAGAATCCAAGTTCTAGATATTTTCATCTTCCATAAAAGAGTTGCTTGCTAGAAATAAACTTTTTATATTGTTAGAATTCTCACAAAAAAGTTCGTAATGATTTTTTGCAACATTAACCTGATAGTTGTTTTGAGATTTTGATCTACAATTAGCAACTTTGTGTCCATATCTTCCATAACTAAAGCAATTAAAATTATGTCCCTCTTGATATTGATTACCTCATCCTCTCCTCGATTGGTAGGCCCAAAATTATTTCCTCCCCTTCATTGACTGAATGTTCTGGAATTGTTTTCTCTCGCCTGGTTAAAATTATTGCCATGACCTCTTCCTCTACCTCTGCCTCTGAAATCTCCTCTTCCCCTGTTATTAAAACCATGAATTCTACCATCTGCATTTTGATTAGATTCTGTAACATTATTGAAATTCACCAGGCCTTTTAAGGCTTCTTCTGTCATCTTTTTTGTTTTCTCCAATATTCTGCTAGCACGACTTTCAATGCTTCCCTGCAACTTTGCTACAGTCATAGTCTTCGTATCATGTGACTCTAGTGTTGTAGTCACAACATGGCCAGATTTAACAGGCATAATGCTTAGAATCTTTTCCACCACCTTACTATCTGAAATATACTCTCCATACAACCTCATCTTATTGACAAGATCACTAACACAAGAAAAATATTGTTCTAAAGTTTCTGATTAAGGCATTTCATACCTCTCATATTCTCTACGCAGGGACTGCATTTTGAATTTTTAAGCCTTATCTATACCTTTGTAAGTCAGCTTCAAGATACTCCACACTTTTTTGGTAGTTTTAGCATTGGTACTTTTGTCAAAAACCGAATAATCTACTCCTTGTTGAATCTGGGATAACGCCAATTGGTCGTTCCTTTGAGCATTTACATCAGCTCCTTCTTGTAAGCTTGGATTAATAAGACTCCAAATATTGTAAGCCTTGAAGTGGGTAGACATTAAAATATTTCAATAATTATAATCAAATTTACTAGCCTTGAAGTGGGTAGACATTAAAATATTTCAATAATTATAATCAAATTTACTATCTAATTTGGGACCTAACTACAAAATATTATAACTGTTTGACATTTCCCACTTTTAAATGAACCACTCTGCCATAAGTACGAGAAAAATCTCTCTATATTTTTTTTTACAAATTGCTTTAAAAATTGAAGTGGGATTTAACTCGCTCTAATACCAATTTGATATTATATGACACAACACACTCACACACACGCGCGCGTGCGCGAGCGAGAGAGAAAGAGAGACCGGGAGAGAGAAGAGAAGAGGAGAATTAATTCAATCCCAAAATGCAATACAACTCTATCAGTTAGACTCTTTTTATAGGAAACAAAAACAATAAAATACTATAGTTTTACTCACACAAACAACATTTTATTGGACCACAATTTTGGTCAAATCATATGAAAAGAAGAAGAAAGCTTCTCTCCACTTGCTTCAAGCACAGGATTTCTGCTACCAGCTGTTGTCTCTCTCCGCTTACTTCATTATGATTTCAGCTACCATTTAATGAAGTTGCATGTATCTATCTCCTTTCTATGCACAGCTAGCTTGATTTATTTATTGATAGTGCCTCCCTTAAATCAAGATGTGAGAAAGACATTACAGTGAAATTAGTACGCGATTCCGTTGCCTGTTTGTTAGGTCAAACCTTCACATATCCTCTTGATGTAGTTAGAAGGCAAATGTAGGTAACACATCCAACTTGCAAGGCCAGTGAATATTTTAGTTATTGAAACTAGGACATGCCATTGAAATGTAACGCATAATCTTTGTAGGTTGAAAGGCTTTCTGGAACAATAGAAAAACTTGTCACGATTGGCCAAAAGCAAGGGTGGAAGCAATTGTTTTCCGCGTTGAGCATCTTCTTGAAGGTGACAATACCCTTTTTCCTTTCTTGAAAAAGTTTTGATTCTATTCTTTCCCGAGGCTACCCTATGAACGCTTGGCACGGGTGCCTTCAGGTTGTACCATCCGTCTCCATTGGTTTTACGGTTTATGATGTCATTCCATCCCGACACGAGATAGAAGCTGGAACTGACAAGTAATAGCCAACCGTCCCTTCATTTTTAAACAAATCTACTATTTTTCGAGGTACAATATAAATAACCTTATCCAATACACTTCAAGCTGTAGAATGTACACCTGTACAGGTCATATCAATAACCCCTCCGCTTCCCTTTTTTTTTTTGATTACTAAGGAGAGAGACGCTGTTACATTCTTAAAGGCGGGGTTGAGCCCCGATCATATCCTCAAGGAGATAAGCAATATAACCCGAAGGTGGAGACAGAGCTCTGCCAAGCATCGCATATACAGAGGGTTCATTATCGATAAAGAACTTACTGTAGAAATAATGTCAGCATGTACCTGAAGAACAAGACTAGATTCCTTTATCTGCGAAAATTAAATCAGTAAGAATAATGTATTAATCGGCTAACTTGAGGACTTCTGTTATAATCACTAAAAATTTTCAACACAAGCATAATGTACAGCTCAATAGCTTTAAATTATATGTAAGTTAAACAAAATACTAGTTCTTTAATTCTTGTGTGCACTACATCCGGCAGCTCTGAACAAAAGATGGAGGCAGCGGTAGTAGCAGTTGTCAGTGTGAGTCTTCACCAGTAATCTCTGCAAGAGCACTTACCATCTTTGAAATGATGAAATCTCTTGTTATCCCTTACAATAAGCTCCCTCCCAACGATCTCCGACATTACTTTTATTGCATTGTGACAGTCACCACATATTCGGAGATTCTTCATAATCCTAAGAGTTTGCCTTGCTGGGGTACTTATCAAACCATAAGCAATAGCAAGACGCTCGCTATGATACTGCAATGCCTGCTCCTTTGCCTCTTCATCAATGTCATGAAGCACATATCTTGTGTCAGGAACATAACCTGCTTCCCTCATCTGCCCATTTAACCCTTTCAATTTGTCATATCCCACTTTATATGGCTCCATACACCGGTACTCGTCAATCTTGTTCTTCTCCTCCAACATATTAATTTCAGAATACTTCTTCCTTGGAGGCAGGGGAATTTTGTTGGCATTGGTTTCAGAAGGATTAACCGCAACCAACAACTCCTCCACATGGTCTTCAAGTTCTACATACCCATGAATTCGTGCATAATTCCTGATAGCCCTCCAAGCTTGCACCGAGAACTCAGATGGCATTCTGTCAACAAACTTCACAGCTTCGTACAAATAACCAGCTGTGCCAAGACAATGAATAATACTTAGATAATGATTAACCCCAGGAACAATACCATATTCATCTGTCATAGATTCAAAGTACAACAATCCTTCTTCCACTGCTCCAGCACTAGCACACGCAGCAAAAACGGAGACAAATGTCTCCCCGTTGGGTTGCAATCCCTGCCTCTTCATTCCTTCAAACAACAACAGCCCATTATCACCCTCCCCATTTGCTGCGTACCCATTAATCAGCAAATGCCAAGAATCAATATTTTTGTCATGCATTCTATCAAACAGTCGGCGTGCATCCCTCATACTTTCACATTTTCCATACATATCAATCAACTGATTGTTTAATTCAACATCACCTGCAAATGGAGACCGTCTCAGAAACTCATGCGCCTTTTTCCCCATTTCAAGTGACTTTAAACTGCCACAGGAATCGAATAGAGTAACAAAAACCCCATAATCCGCAAAAGCACCTCGACCCATATACTCAATAACTTCCTTAACCTTCCCCTCCTTGCACAAACTCATCAAATCAACATTTACATCGACATTAGAGGTACTTCCGAGTAATGGGTCGTTTTCGTTCCTATTCTTTTCACCAAATTTGTGTTCCTGTGGCTTGTTGTGTCTTTGACGGCGATACACCTTGGTGGAAGAACTCAGGGGCTTGGGAGTCGTGTATGAACATAAAATATTTAACTTATCGGGTTTCAAAGAAGAAAAAGAAGCGTTTTCAAAGCGATGGGAAAGATAGGAAGAGTGTAAGAGTTGGCTGGTGACCAGAGACCTACAGGTGGAAGAAAATATGGCGGTATTGCCTGCGTGTTGAAGATACACCGGGGACGCCATCATAGGTGAAGAAGCCTCCGTGTTAGTGCTGGATAAAGAACAAGCGGCGGGTTTTGAGCCTTTAGCCGTCCCTTCCCTTTTATCATTTATGGTTTGATGCTTTCTGGTCCCTTGAATATTTTTACGTATATCTATCAAATAAACATAAAAGATATAATTAAATAACTAAATATATAAATACACATAAATAATAATAATAATAATAATAATAATAATAAATACTAGAGTCACCCAAATTAGGCGAAGCAATAGGTTTGGAGTTAGAATTCTTGACAACAGATCTGTGTTGAGATGTCTGTGCATCGAGAGAAAATAAAAAGGGGAGCAGATCTTCTGTTCTTGTTGATGTGTTCCCTCTGTTCCTGTAGATTTTAAGTTCAGATTTTCTGTCTAATATAACCTTGTTTTATTATGTCTAATTGAAAAATGTCGTCGTTCTTAAATTTTAAACACTCTATTACTCTTTCCAAAATTCGTGACTTATAAGCCAAGTTGACCCAATCGACCCAGTTGATGTCCTTTGTCATCTTCTTTGTAAGACTACAGAAGTCGCCCTCTCACTGTCTAATCTCTACAGAAGTTGCCCTCTCACCTTGTAAGACCCAACCTAGATCTCCTAATCTCAACCGCATCAAATTATGTGACATTTTCAAATGATTACCTTATGAAAATTTATCATAAAATTAGGGACGACGATGGAGCATGAATCATTTTGAAGCATTAGCAATGCCGATGTCCTCTATCATTTTCTTTGTAACACTGTAGAAGTCGTTCTCTCACCATCCCACTACAAGTCTTTTCGCCACCTTCCTACATCTTATAAAACTTAACTCATATCTCCTAATCTCAACCACATCAAATTATGCGACATTTTCAGACGATTTCTTTATGTAAATTTATCATAGAATTAGGGACGAAGATAGAGCAGGAATGATGATGAAGCATTGACATTGATTTACAAAAGGTTGATATTATAAATTTATAGGCGTTCTTGAAAATTATTTCCTAAAATTTAGAGGATATAACAACCTAACTAAATTTATTTGGATTTTTATGTTATGGATAATTCTTACACTTGCACGGCTATGCAAGTGCTAACTCATGATCGTGCAACACTTGCACGGTCGTGTTAGCTAACTCATGGCTGTGAGTTTACGGAAGAACAACCATTGCATTTTGAATTAATTAATACAATTATACTACTAATGTGGCCGTGAGTTTATGGAAGAACAACTATTGCATTTTGAATTAATTAATACAATTATATTACTAATGTAACGTTAACATCAAATGTAATAATTGAAATTAAGAAATAAATGTAAAAAGGAGTGGATATTAGCGATAATTTTTTTATAATTATTTATTTCGCATTAATGAATTAAAATGAAAATTGACAAATTACAAAAATACAATATTAATAAATTCATTACAAATAAGAGTACCATAATGATGATGATTGTAAACAATAATTGTATGTTATTTCCAAAGCAATCTTTAACTAAGATTTTTCGCTCATTTAACTTGTTTCTTTATGCACTTGTTTGTTGTCCGATTTTCATTTCTTTGAATTTTTTTTCCTTCTCGCAAAGTAAATTAAATTTGTTGACATATTTGGTGGAGTAAAGAAGTAGAAGATCACACTACAGGAAGAAAGATAATATTTTGACAAATTTTAAGTATCTTCTCACGTAAGTTTCGTTTGTTTTTTCATCTTTAAATTTTCTTGTTTCTTATTATCACTCCCTTTCTTTGTATTTTTGCCTCTAAGTAATTCTTCAGCTTACTTGTTTTTCATTACCATTCCCTTTCTCTGTATCTTTATCTCTAAGCAATTCTTAGGAATGGCTCAGCAGGCCCAACTTTTCGTGAATGTGTTAGACCCCGAACTTTTCTTAGAAGTTAGGATTATTAAATGAGAATATTTGATGATTATTCATGAGTAAAGAAATTAAGAACTTTTGAAATTGAAATGAAATGACAAAGATGGTTTAGGTATAAGATGGATTAAATGTGAAATATTAGAAGTTAAAAGCTGAAAAATGTAAGTTCATTGAACATGCTCTGGTGTTTTAGCCATAA
>JANZLX010000212.1:11345544-11368658 GCA_025531955.1 Erythroxylum orinocense
GAGGAGAGATACGTATCAAGTTGTGAAAGATAATCTCTTGAACATGTTGAAGATGGTTGATGAGACATTGGAAGGTGGAGAAATAGTTGATGAAGAGAATCAAATACCACAAGATCATGAGTTAAGCCAACGTTCACGCTCAAATATTGAAAGGAATGTGCTGAATGATGCTGACGTTCATAAAGCTGACATGAATGACATAAGAGGTCTGAAAAAGAAGAAAAAGCCGACATCAAGTAAGAGATTGAGGGGTGGACTAGAAAACAGTTCAAAGAAGAGGAAGAATGCGAAGAATTGCAGGATTTTAACAAATGTGGCAGATTCGACCCCTATCTCCCTTTTCAACACTCAGGTATAACGTGTGGTGATATTGGATTGAAATGACGTATATAAATTTAAGAGTTATTATGTTAAGTTAATTTTATGTAAACCATTGTATTCAGGAATCTGAAGATAATTCCCAACTACAAGAGATTATCTCGAGCAGTTGGACTCCCATATTACATCAACATCAAGTTGGTTATTAGGTAATTGATAATGTTTGCATGTGTTGGGCTATTTCTTTTGTCCTAAATTTGATTTGATTTCTTACGAGGAAAACCACAAGGAGATAGTTGCTATTTGTAAGGATTTCAGGAGCTTGGGGTCCAATCATGACGATCGGCTACAACAATTTCAGGTTCAATTTCTAATATTATCTTATTGGTATCATGCAATTTAATCAATCTTATGTTGGTTGTACCAACAATTGGTTATGACATCACGAATTGCAGCATACAGGTGTTCATATGGATAAGTCAACAAGCTTATACAGTCAGCATCATTATGTAACAACTCCTCTGGTATTGTTTGTTAAACTATTTGTTTCTTTGGTTTTAAATATTTTATGTCTATAATGTGTTATTAAACTTTCAATCACTTATCATGTTAGGTGAATGATATAGGAAGAAGTCAACAAAATGTGTGTATTGATATCCCACCTCCAATGCGCATGACCGATTTACTTATGGTAAATTAAAGAACGTCTTTTTTTTCATTTCAATTATGTTGTATAATTGCATTACATGTTGTGTTTTGTTTGGATTTTTAACCATATATATTGATTGACAAGCGCAACAGACATTTGGAATAGCAAATTTGGAAGATATCAGCAATTTAGGAGTTGGTATTTCCATTGACAACCGTCATAGTTGCCTTCGTACCAAAAATAATTGTATGTGTACAAGATGATTCCGATAATAAAGTAAGGACTACGCACCATATACCAGTCTGTCGTAATGTCTGTAATAATTGAACTATGATTGATGTGTGCGGACAGTAGCTGAATTTATATAAAATAGTTAGACACATATTACACTTGTGACACAGATGTCTCACAAATTTTGTAATGTATAGGTTGTTGATGTGAGAAATGAATGTACCTCTGTCATGCATTCCAGGAAACAACACCAGCATGTTGCCTGGAATATTTTTGTTAGAGTACTTCAACTAATCAGACTTCGAATTTAACTCTACTTCAGATTAGAAGAATACACTATAAACGGAGAATAAAAGGTGATCACATGAGCTGAATTGAAACTTATATATTGATGAAATCTTTGTGGTTTTCACTCTCATACATATGCTCAACTAGCTTCAAGTTTTGTTTTCAAAGAAAATAACCAATTGATTATTCAGCTAATGCCTCTTCTCAAATCATTTTGTGAGGCATATACATGGGATTGTTGATGTACCGGCGTCAGATTTTTTGTATTGTGCTCTACATTACTCGTCATCTGATATTCATCATTCATTTGGACCCATTGATGACACCAAGCAAGACAGGTGTGAGAGCTAACTTGAAAAGGTCAAAACTCACCTTCAATGTTCAATAGAACTTTAACAGTTGCATTATATGGAAACAATTCATATTTCTGTCTTCATCTTCTGCAAATGGGAAATTCGCTTGTTAAGAAGTTGATCTTGAATTTCAATGACTTATTTTTTTAAGGTACCAATGTGCAAATTTCTGACAGTGGACAAACAATTTAAAAGTGCAAATGCTATTTCAAAACAGGTTTCAGATTTTGTATACATCACAACCTGAAAGTGTGAAAATTTTTTGGAAGTGAAATTTCCATTTCTCAAACTAAATTTTCTCTATACATCAACACCTGAGATATATATTTGCATCTACACAACTTTTAATTGTGTGGCTTGTGCAAATTTGCTAAAAATGTGAAAGCATATCAAATTTTGTTTGTACCATCATGAGCAATGATCAGAGTTGAGTAAATTGTATTGTTCTAAATTTCAACGTGCAAAATTGATGGAGGTTATATATTAATCACTAGATTGTGAGGCTTCATCTAAAAAAGGTTAGAAGGAGATTGAAGAGCATTTGAATTTTTAGCCATGCTGTGAACTTATTACTAGGAAACCGAATGTAAATGAATGTGAAGGCTATGGACTTATTGGATCAACTGAAGAGTAATACAAGGAATTGGCAAAAAAAACATCTACCATATAATAAAGGTATCTCATTATTAGAAATTGTAAGAAAAGGTAGTTAGGGGCCAAATGCATATCGTAAGATAATAAAGGTTTGGGTGACTTGTATTTCATTCTTATTAATTATTCGTTATTGGTAGTTTGAGTTCATATTCTCGTGAGTTATTCCACTCTGGACTTCACAGCGATGTAAATGCTTGTATCTTGGAATTGATGATGAAATGAAAGATTTTCGCACAACACCCAATTGATTCAGATGTCTCTCTCTTACCCCTTCCCCTCTCCTCAACTTAACTTACATGTATTTTGGCAGTAATTGTTTACTTATTATTTTACAACCAACCAGTTCAAAGGACGAATTTGCAATCCAGGTGTTTCATCTTGACCTCTTTGCTATTGTCAGTCATCTTGTAGGTATAGCCTTATGAAGAGAATGACGAGTTTGATTTTGTTCAAGGGCTCTTCAGTATGATGTGTGCTGTATTTGCTTATGAGTCAGATGATGCTGCTGTTGTTGGACCAGCACAGTCTTACAAGGTATGCTTGTGTTTCATGTGAGGAGATCTCCATCCCAAGGAATGAGATAATTTCATGATTGTATCCGACACTAATTGTTCTTTTATGTAAATGGTCAAGGTAAAAGGAAGTTAGAACTCTACACATCTAGGCTATGCTTTAGTCTGAGCTCCTATCTGTATTTTCTATTCACAACGAAATCTCTGAGACTCCAGGTATATATACACATTGAGGGGTTGGTCCTTTATGTCCCTGTGTAAATTTATCCTGAAAACGAATAAATACTTGTATTATTGACACAATGTGTGACGGGTTTCTGAGAATTCAAACAATTACCATTCTCCAATAGTGACCCAGTAACCTTGGTTGAATTTGTTATTTGCTTGGTTTAGTTATATAACGTCAAGAAAATTGCAATGTTTATTTACTCTTATTTTTGCAAGAGGTACATTGCGATGGTGGAAACAAAATCGTGTGGCTGGTAGTAAAGATCAGCCAATTGGCTTGTTACTGCCACTTACGGAGCATATATTAAACATAATCCTTGTTCACTTTCAGGATGGTTCTGCCTTTTTGTCTTTTTTATGCTTTATTTTCTTATCACAAACATTTGTTAGGTTTTTGCTGTCACTGGGATAAGTGATGTGGGCAAGTATAACTTGTATACATCTATGTTTATAATGAAGCATCGTGTCATATTGGAGTTACCATTTTGGTCGATGTTGATTTGATATGTTATAGCTTTAAGGATGGATTTTTTAATTTTTATTGGCAGCTCTGCAACATCTGATACCAGTGTTGCAAGGAAAGCAATTACATATGGTGGAAAGTCGGACTCTGGACAGGTTGTACCTTCATTGTATGCAAAGTTGGTTCCAACTTTGGAACGGCTTGAGATACTAAATGAGGTATGTAGCTATCCACTTTATTCCATCATATTCAGTAAGACATCCAAGTACCACGATGAAATCCATCTGCTATAACATGATTTAAACATAATGAAATAAAGTTGTTAATTGACTTGGGTTTGAAGTTGTGGCAAGTTACATGTATGAGGGTTACAGATTGTGGTGTTACAACAACCAGTTATACTTGTGTAGTTATTGAAAAGTTTTTTGGAATGTTTCTAAGTGCCTTCCCAATTCCCTTCTTGCTGAGGTTAATGTAGTTTGTTTTATCATATTCAGAAACAGTAAGCATGTTATTCGATTAATTGGAAGTTCCCTCTGTGTTATAATTAGTTCATGTTCAAATAAGGTCTTGCACTCAGTCAAACAGTGTGTATTTCAGATTGCTCTTGTACATCCCAACATTTCCTTCAAAGTTATTGATTTTTATAGGTGAGTTTTGGTAACATTTCTGAGCAGAGGAGCTTTAGTAATTGTCATTGTTGTTTCACTCTGTCTACTACCTGATACAGTGAGGAAGAACCTCTCTCAACACTTCCTTCTGCTACGCTGACATTGCTGGAAGGTGGCTTTAAATGCTGAGAGTTCTAGCCCTTCTCATGAATTGAATGTTAGGAAGGGTGTGCTGAAGCTTTCAGGCTATATATGGGGTCCTCTTGATGGTTTTGCAGACAAGGTCTGAGTTCTATTTTAGTTCTCCTCTCTTTTTTTTTCTACATATAATTTCCTAGTATTGGTTGTCATTAACTCATTTGTAAGGTTCTTTTTGTAGATTTATTTTTCTATTTGGTGGTTGTAATTTATATAGAGTTCATTTTTGTAGGCATTTCAATACATCTGTATCCTTCCCTGAATAACCTTCAACATACTACTTAATGCTTCACTTCTTGAATCTCTGTCGAGGAACAAAGTTGGATGAAGCCTTTTATCAAATACCTTGCGCACTATTCACGTGCACTGTACACGCAATTCTCCTTTCAGCAGAAAAAGGTGGAACATCAATCCCTCGATTCTGATCGGAGCATATGGTGACTCTCCAAAGTTGCAACACACTTCCTCATAACACAAAATGTATGGCAGATGTTTTGTGTATATTTGTAAAAGAATGCAGCTCTCCTTTGTAAACGAATGTAACAGTGATTTTCAATTTTGCAAACTCTGAATGTGTAAATACTACTTCATCTATTCACTGATCAATTTGTGTCATATGCTTTGAATGGAATAAAATGATGTAAAAGAATAACTAATAGATCAAGATTGAAACTTGAGAAAAAGATGGAATTTTGGCATTCACTCACAAAACCAACTCCTGACTAGTATCAGATTTTTTAAAAAAACTGAACAAACACAAAACTTCGTCTAACTCAACTTCTGAACTTGTTGCTGGTAATCAAAACAGAATGGAAAACATGAACATGAGTAAGAATATTGATACTTAGTAAGAAAAGTTATATTGAGAGTTTTTTTTATTTTTTCATTACATTCCCGAAAATGAAAACAAAGGGCTTTATCTTCAGCTCTAGCATTATCTGATACACGTTGATCTTTAAACTAAAAGATAATGACTTGGTTTGATGAATAAAACTAGACTAGTACAACATTTCCTAATTTAGCAAACACACAAAAGCAACACATTTTGTCTTTAGCTAAACAAAAACCGACATTGTCCAACAACTGGAACTTGTACAACGTGTTTCTTCAGCAGCAATTTCATTTCCAGCAATCACCAATCCTGACATTCAAATCAAGTTGTCAGCCCAAAATTAAGGTGCTTCAGCTACATGTGTGATGATTTGCTCTAACAATACTGATTTCACTAATTAATTCCCTTGGAATCTTGCACAAAACTAGAGCGAAGAACATAATTTAGGGCTTTAACTCTGAAGCACAAAACTAGAGGGAAGAACATATTTTTGGGCAATATATCAGAAACAAATACGTGATATTCAACTTCAAAATAACAAGTAAACACTGTAATATCAACTTAATGGACATAATAAGAAATCTGGACAAATAGGGAGCATCCGTTTTTATTGCTGATGTTTTTCAATTTGTCCTTTATCCTACCTTACAAAACAGAAATGATGCGGATCATCACCGTTGTATCACCTCCAACATTCTCATACAGAATTCTGTTCTTCACCATGAATATCCTGAAACAGTATAAAAAGGTAACATGAGTAATTTAGTAGCTGAAAGTAACATGACTAATTTAGTCAAAATGTTGAAAAGGCATTTTCAAATTAGAAAGCATCTCTAAATTACAACAATTCTATAGCCAAGTGATTCATAAAGTTGTCAGAAAGTTATCTTACAAATTTTAAGCATATGTCATAATACAAACAGAGAGTCATAAGTAGCAGAATTTAGAAAATGAAAAAATGTCTTACTTCCACAATTCAGGTACAGGAACATTCTGAAGTGTCAGTGGCTACCACTTGTGGAGTGTCATTACCAGATGGGGTTGGAGATGGCACATCCATTCCTTGCACCTGCCAAACCTTTTCCAATTTATCGCCCACGTATTGAAAATCCTCGGAAATGCCGTGCACTCGATCATTAAGATATAGCCATGGTTGATTAAGTCTATGCATATGTTCCTTAATTTCATCCAATTGCTGCTGTGTACTTCTGTGGTTATCAACCATGAGTTTTTGGTTATCAAGCATGAGTTGGTTAAACATGGCCAAATCAGGTTGCTCTGTTGTTGGTGTTCCTGTTGTTATGTGTACAGATGTTGGGGTTGCTGTTGTTGCCCCTCAATCTCCGAACAATATTCAACACCGTGACATCTAGAACTTGACTCTGCCGCTGCCAACCTGCACTTCAATGCTGTACGAGTTGAAGGATCTCGTAGCTGCATGGTTTTCCCGTGTATAATCTCGCACCATTTCAAGTACGGTACATCGAAAAATAGATTTCTCAGTATGTTAAGCTCACTAAGATCAATCCTAAACCACTCAGCCAATGCAGTTGCTAAATAACCCATTCTGAGGTTGTTCCCCCCTCTCCCCACTAAGTCGATCAAAGTTCTAGAAACATAAGCGAACATTTTCGGCTTATGTCCATGCTCGATGCATCATAATAGGAAAAGCTCCTTCCTCGAGCATTTTGTACTTTGTCATTTCCCGAAAACAACAACACACATGAATTTATGCAGCAGCTTCAATTCTGCATTAACAATTTGTGAATTGGATGCAATGTGTGGATCATACTCATCCAAGTCTGTTAAATATTTCCAATACGAAGTAATGTTGAAAGCCTGATGCGCATCATCAATATCATTTTCTACAAACCCACATATGAACCGTAACATAGTCTCATCCATAAAACACACCTGTCCTCGTAACCTAAACCACAATTTCTTCGGTTTGCTTGAGAGAAACCTCAGAGATGTGAAAAACTCCAATGTCAGGTCACGGTAAACAGGGTAATTCATGCGCACAAAATGATCCCATCTACCTCTCTGACATATCTCATAGATATATTGGTCAAGCCTATTTGATCTAGCACCTCAAAATTAAAATACGTTGGAACTTCAATACTCTTAGTATGGAGTTCCCTGTACCTCTCTCCTTTTTGCTCGGAATAAATGGAAAACGGGGCATCATACACACCTGCAATGTCTGCAACATTGTCCCCTCTCACCTCTGCTTCGATGTTTTATGTTGATATTCTAGCTCTTCGCGGGGGCATTGTGACGGTAGAAGCTGCATATTTGACAAATAAAGAACCCAAATTATTACTAATGAACCGGTGTGACGTCTAAATTATGTTCGAATTAACTTTAATTATTTATAATAGTAAGGGCTAGCATTAATAATAGTAAGGCCTAGCATTAAGAAACTTGAGTTACGAGATTCAAAACCCATTCAAATGAGAATGCAAGTAGTAAATAGATCAATTAAACATCTTATAGGTATTAAACAAAAAAATTTTACTAAGGTTGATAGGCCTATTTTTCCTATTAAATTTTATATCCTTAGCATGGAAGAGGATAATGAATCATTTCTAATCTTAGCCAGGCCTTTCTTTGCTATAGTTGGAGCAATCATAAATTCTAGGAAAGTTTAACCAATCCTTAAGATTAGAGAAGAATAAGTTTTGATCTCAATCTCAAGTTTAGATGGAAAATAAATAATTTATGGTTAATAATGAATCATGTTAGACTGAACTTTCTAATCTTTTATAGGAAGTCATAGAGCAAGAAGTTAAGGTACTAACGAAGAGGGAAAAAATGCCAAAGCATTAAAGAAAGGAAAAAATTAAAATATGAGAACCTTTTTCTGGCAAGTTGAAGAATGAAGAGAAAGTAAGTTGCAAGCACATTACCTCATCAACTAATCAAATATAGGAAGAAAGTCCAAGTAAAAGACTTTTAAAGAAGCACATTGTTGGGGAGGCAACCCAACCGAAATTTTCTTACATTTCATAATTTATTTTGAGTCATTTGTATTAATAAATATTTATATTGAATTTATATTGTTTTGTTTCCAAAAAGTTTGTTTCAATAACTTTGTAGGTGTACATATTTATTTATGGTTGTTTGCTGTTTTTTTTTTGTGGTTTTCATTTTTTAGTTAAAAAGTTAGGAAGCCAAGCATACTATCAAATAGGAAACTAGAAGAGTAATTAGGTTAGAAAATTTAAGAAACATGTCAAAAGCCTAAAAACAACTCAAGTATTAGTTAGATTTGATCGATGACCATGGTGTAAGACATGCTAATACTCCAAATCATTCATTTGTATAGTTAAATGCCTTTAATAAAGGGAGATCCATAGTCTAAGACATGTTTTTGGCTCGCTAGGTTATGTTTATTTGTTCAACTCAAACAATTTCTGGTAAAAGATCTATAACTTAGTACATGCCTATGTCTTAAGCTGTGTCTTGAAGCTAGATTTTTATTAAAATATCCATAGCCTGAGACATACCCATATCCCAGGCTATGTCTATACTTGGATTCTATATAGATAGATCCAAGAGATAAGATATAATCGTGTCTCAATCCATGTTTAGGTCATGTCCTAAAGCATTTAAACAACCCCTTTACAACAATTCATTTTTCACCCAACCTTTTAGCTTTCACTAATTTTTATTTTATGTTATAAAAAACTCGGTGCTTAAAATCATTATCTCAACAAAGTCTAGTCCCTTTTTTACAATCTAACTTCTAAACACTAAAATTTCTCCACTTTCCTCCATAAAACCCTCTTCTGTATAAGTTATGGAACCATTCTTCAACCTTTTGGGAGTTTTTTGATATTGAAAGTTCTAAAAAATAAGAGGTCTTTAAAGATATACATCAACAAAGAGAATTGATTTTTAGCCATCTTTAACGGCAGGGGAAGGATCCAAAACGTCTTCAACAAACCCTCCTTACGTTTAGATGCCACCCAAACATTTTCTTTAAAGTTTAAACACACACTATACATGTATAAAAAGGGTGGGGGCATTTCATCAAACAATATACATGCATTCTTTCATATTACCATTGTTAAACATACTAAGTTCACAAATTAGCTCAATCGGTTTCACCAAACCACAATCATCTTCAAACAATCAACTATTAATAATAAACCAAATTTGAGAAGAGAGATTACCTTATTAACAATAACAATACGGCACTCTCTCGTCTTGAATCCACAACAGAAAACAAAAGCAACCGACACGTGAGTGAGAGAAGCAATCCCCAAAGTCAGAGTTCCCAATGCATACAAGTAATTGCAAAGTTATGTGCACTTGAGTAGGTGAGTGTAATGTCGTCGATGGTGCATTTATTCAAACATTAGGCATTGACATTTATATTATGTGCACTTGAGAATTTTTTTATTTTACTTTTTTGAATTAAGTTTCAATAAAGTTTTTTTGTTTTATTTTTCAAATTTTTGTGAATTTATATATAAACACTAACATTTTATTTTAATTTTTAGTTTTATTTTTGTCGCATCTAATTTATTATTAAATACGTGCTTATTCTGTTATTTAATACTACCTATTTCTAATAATTATGACTAATATAATTTAATTACACATTTAAATTATTTTTAAATATACGTATAAATTTTTATATAGGAGCCTGGCAATGTGCGTATACAATTAATAATAATAATAATAAGATTTAGATAATAATAATAATAATAATAAGATAATTATTATTATTATTATTATTATAGTAATTATAATAATAAGATAATAATAATAATAATAATTATTATAGTAATTATAATAATAAGATAATAATAATAATTACTATTATTATAGTAATTATAATAATAAGATAATAATAATAATAATAATAATAATAATAATAATAATAATAATAATAATAATAATAATAATAATAATGGTCCATTGTAGATAACAAGTACTTTTCTTCAGATGGTCAGGATGGAATTGAATTGATTTTTGTTTGGAGGGAAACTGATGATTGTCATGTGGATGGTAATACTGAGGGTGTTGCTGTACTTGTACTTGCCTTGTTAGGTTGTTCAATGGTCATTTGATCTACAGCTAGGATTTGATCAATGGTAGCAGGCTGTTCTTGTCCTTTTAATAATGCAATGGTTGACCGAAGTCTGTTAACATCCTTTGTAATGGTGCTGGTCAATTGTTGACTATTGATTAAATATGCTTCCCGTTGTAATAATGTATCTTCTAGTTGCTTTATAACTGTTTCCATGCTCTTGTGAGAATATCTGCAAGAAAATTGTTAGTAGTTTTAATATAATGAATCGAAAATGTATATTGATTAAGTTCCAATTGCCATCTGATCAGACGACCTTGGTTGTAATTTGATTTAATATGGTACTTCACAAATCCACATAAATACTTCGAATCCATTTGAATTAAAAATTCAACGGGTAGTAAATCTATCCGCCATTTTCTCAATGTCTTGAGACAGGCTAATGTTTCCTTCTCATGAGTTATATACTTCAATTCAGTGGGATTAAAAGTCCCATTTATATACTTGCAAAGATGATACTTCTTTTGTTTGGGTGCTTTTGCCAAAAGGCATCCTGCCTATGTATCAAAACTTGCATCTAATTGTACTAATAATGCATCATCTGGAAGATAATTATAAAGAGTAGGAAGATTCTTACAAAGTTCCTTAAGCTTTTGTACAACATAAGTATCTGCAATAGTCCAATGCCATTGGTGCTTTGTACTACATTTTAATTGTAAACTTCGTCGTTCTTTAGCTAATTCTTTGAGAAATCCTTGATCAGAGATATAATTGAGTAGACTTAAAAATTGTTGTACTTGGGTTTTATCTTTTAATTGATCTGGAAAGAGTTGTAATTTTATCTTTCAATTCCTAAATATTCAATGGTTTGTTGAACAATTCTGGCCTTTCTTCTACTTAGTATTAATCCTTTTTCTTTGCATCGTTGTAATACTATCCGTACCTCTTTCAAATGATCATCTTTGTCTTGGTTAGAGAAAATAATTATATCATCTATATAAACAAAGGTAAATTCTTCTAAACCTATTAAATTATTGTCCATAAATCGTTGATAAATACTTGGGGCTTGTTTTAATCCAAATGGTAATATATTCCATTGATAATGTTTTTGAGGTGGACATGTAAATGTTGTTAATGCTTTAGTATTATCATGCAATCGTAGTTGCCAATAACCAGATTTGGCATGTAGTGTGGTAAACCAAGTATGTCCTTTAAGTTTATTGATAATATAATCTTTCCTAGGTAATTTGTAAGCATCTCCAATAGTTGCTTCGTTTAATTTTTTATAATTAATAACCATTCTTCGTTTTCCTCTTTTTTGTTCTGCTGAATTGTTTACATAGAAAGCTGGTGCTGAATGTTTACTTGTACTAGGACTAATTAGTCCTTTTTCTAATAATTCAGTACATTCCAAAATAAATTCTTTTACATCTTGTTGTGTATAGGGGATATTATTTTTAATATTTATCTCTTGGGTAGGATCCTTTAACTGGATTTGAATAAGTTCTTTATTTTGATTTTTCTGTGGATCTAATGGATTTTCGCTACAAATATCATTACGTAATGTTTCAATATCTAATTGAAGTGAGATATTATTAAGAAGGTAAAACTGTAATTGGTCTAATTTTGTAGAAATGACTTTTAGTTTTTGAAAATAAGTAGTATGATAAATAGGGATTTTCAAAATAATTGACTTTTGATTTAGATTTTGAATAAATGGAGTTCTTAAGGTAATATAATGTAAATATTGACAAAAAGGGTTGTATAATTTGAGAAAATTATTTCCTATAATTAACGGTAATCCTGATTCCTGATTATATATTGATGGAACGGAAAATGTATAACTTTCAATGAGGATATTATTGTAATAACTCACATACCATAATGATTGAATACTTCCGTCAGCTATTCGTACTTATAAAGGTTTGTCTAATTTTTTTCCAAGAATTTAGTAAATGTTTTGAAGCAATACAAATGGTTGCTCCTGTATCTATATAAGCGTTTACTTTTTTATTCTGAATTACTACTTGAATAAAAGTAGCGTTGGGATTTAACTGTCGAGTCGGAGTTGCTTTCAGAACTTGATTCATAACAATAAATTGAAGAGATTGTTGAATCGCTATCATAGTCAGATTCAATGGGTTCTAAGTTGTGTTGATAGGCTGAATTTAGTATTTGAACTTGATTTGTATACTTCTTGTCTTTCTTTTTTGGGCATCGATTGGCATAATGGCCTTCTTCATTGCAAATCCAACATCTACAAGTCTTTTTCTTTTGTGGACAATCTTGTTGTTTAGGTTTGAATTGTCGAGGTTTGTATTTTCTATACTTATATTTTCTAAAATATTTTCTACTTGATCGAAATGGTTTATGTTGTTTAAATCTTTTTGATGGATAACGTTTCCAATGATAAGATTTGTAAAATTTTTTCTTTCTTTTACTAGGATTTTTCACATCGACATTGTTGGGGTACTTCAGCATTTTGATTACAACAGGGTTGTAGAGTTTTATGTTTTAATGTTTTTTGTAACTGTGCTTCTAAACATTGTTCTTCAATGATTTCTTTTGTTACTAAAATAACTCCTCCGAGATTATGAGCGATAGTATGATTGTCTATTCTTTCTTGAAAACTACGTTGTACTTTTATATTAATAGGATAAGGAAGTTTTTGAATAAAAACATGTGTATACATTTCTTGTTCTATGCGAGTTAATGTATAATAATATTTTCTAAATTCACAAATAAAATTTTCTATATGACATATGTCACAGATCTGCATATTATTCAAATGATGTAAGGCTTTTCTTCTATTGGCTTGGGTATTTTCTGCTTTATATAATATAATATCTTTTCCGATAAATTCTTTATATATTTCTTCACCAATAATTTCAAAGGCTTCAACGTCATTGGTTGTAGCTAAATAATGAGGGGTATTTTTCAATGCTATTTCATTTTCTAATAAAAAATCGTGCACTATTCCTGAAGTTTTATAGGTAATGAAATTCCATGTAGATTATTTACTATGTGGTCCTTCACCAAAAGGTTTTTCTAATTGTAATAATAATTGGATTTTTGTAGTCCATTCATGTATTAATTCAACAGGATTGGTAGTACAATCAAGATTTAAAATTCCTTCAGTTTTAATAAGAATATGTTTTGGTTGATATTTAGTTGGGTATTTCTTCAATTTAGATCCTTTTGAATAATAATCTTGTTTATTCAAAAAATCTTGTCTTTCTTGTTTAATTGGTTTTTCTTCTTTTATTCTAGTAGTACTGGTTTCAGGTTTATCGTCATCCATAAAAACTTCCTGATCTGATTCCCATCCATAAATAATTTCGTCATTTTTGTTATCAGTTTCTACTTTTTCTTTATGTTTATCCTTTCTATTTTCAGTTTCAACGTTAGTGTTAATTTGATCGGTTAAATTTAAAGTTTGTATTAACGTTGTTATTTCTGCTAATTGTTGCTGAATATTTTGTTCTACATCTTCTAATGATTCGTGATTAGTTTCGATTTCTTGAGGATCATACATGTTGATGTATTAAATGTATATTATATCTAAGTATAGCCTTATGTAAATTGGATAGGGCATATTGATAAATATCTAACATGATTTTTAATTGTGCTCTCAAAGTATTAATTTCTTCAATATTAGTTGTACCCTTTTCATTAATATAATTGCGTAATTTTATTCCAGCTTCTTCTGTATTTATAGCTGCTTTATGAACTAATGGTTTTAGTTCTTCTTTTTGTCGTAATAATATTGTGCAGTATTCACAATTCCTATGTTCCATTTCTAATACATTCATTAATTTTTTCAATGAGTTGAATGTATAATTCTATTTTTCTATGACTTTTAATAATTCCGCCTTGAAACGGACATATTTCTATATCTTCATGACAAAGTTGAATATAATAATAATAATAATAATAATAAGAATAATAATAATAATAATAACAATAATAATAATAATAATAATAATAATAATAATAATAATAATAATAATAATAATAATAATAATAATAATAATAATAATACGTATTATCATTAAGGCTAACTATAAAAGGCAAGAGTTGAAAGATATAAGAGAATTATTAAGATCTCTTTACAAGGGATCCTTTACTTGAATCTTCGCATGCCAAAGTTTTCAATTGAGGGTCATATACTCGGTAATTTCTAATATTGTCAAATCTTTTTTGATCACCTCCTCCCAAATCTTCTTAGGCCTCCTTACTTTTCTCTTACAATCTTTAAGTACGATCATCTCACTGAAGCATCTGGGTGTCTCCTGTTAATATGTCTAAACCATCTAAGCCTTGTCTCTCTTAATTTGTCTATAATATTAGCTACCTTTAATTTGTCCCTTACCATGACATTCCTTACCTTATCCCTTTTAGTATGGTTGCATATCCAACATAGCATCCTCATCTCCGTTACCATTAACTTATGACTATGAACTTATTTGATCGACCAACATTCTGCCCCATAAAGCATTGTCAGCCTAATTGCTAAACGATAGAACTTACCTTTAAACTTGAGTGGTAACTCCTTGTCACACTAAACTCTTGAAGCACCTCTCCATTTCAGTCACCCTGATATGATCTGGTGCACTATGTCTTCATCAATTTCTCTATTTTTCTGGATGATAGATCCTAAGTATTTACTCCTTTTGCGATATAACTTCTAAATCAATCTTTACCTCCATATCAGTAACTCCCTGATGTCTCAAAAAGGTACACTCCATATACTCAGTCTTAGTCATACTCAGTCCAAAACCCTTTGATTCTAGCGTATCCCTCCATAATTCAAGCTTGGCATTTACCTCCTCTTTTGTCTCATCCCTTAAGACAATGTTATCAGCAAATAACATACATCAAGGTACATCCTCTTGGATGTTCTTGGTGAGCTCATCAAGTACTACTGCAAACAGAAAGGGACTCAAAGCAAAACCTTGGTGTAGCCCAATATTGATAGAAAAATGCTTCGTATCTCCTCCTATCGTCCTGACTTTAGTTTTTACACCTTCATACATATCCCTAATAATTTGTATGTAAGTCATCGGAACCCCTTTAACTTCTAAACACCTCCACATGATTTCCCTTGGAATCCTATTATGTGCATTCTCTAAATCAATAAAAACCATGTGTAGGTTACGTTGTCTTTTCCTATAGTATTCCACTAACCTTCAAAGAAGGTGTAAAACTGATGTCATAGACCTTCCTAACATAAAGCCAAATTGGTTTTCCGAGACAGGAGCATCCTTTCGTACTCTCTTCTTAATCACTTTCTTACATAACTTCATGGTGTGACTAAGTAAGTTGATGTCTCTATTGTTGTTATAGCTTTAGATATCCCCTTTGTTCTTGTATAAAGGAATTACCATACTACATCTCCACTCGTTTGGCATTTTAACAGACTTAAAGATCACATTAAAAAGCTTAGTCAATCAAGTAATACCCTCTTCGCCTAGGCACTTCCATACCTCTGTAGGGATCTCGTTAGGTCCTACTGCCCTACCACCCCTCATCTCCCGTAATGTATTCTTAATTTTTTTCCCTCGTAATCTGTAGACAACAAGTAAAATTACAAAACCTCTCAGACAAGCTAAGGTCAACTAGATGGATGTTATCATCTACGCCTTCATTAAAGAGGCTATAGTAGTACCTTTGCCATCTACGTTTGATGTTATTTCTAGCTACAAGCACCCATCTTGCTTCATCTTTTACACAACGCATTTGATCATAATCTCATACTTTTCATCCCTAGCTTTCGCCAATTTTAAAATATCCTTTTCTGCATCTTTAGTATTCAGTAGTTGATAAAGTTGCTCATAAGCTCTACTTTTAGTTTCTGATATTATCATCTTTGCCTCTTTCTCAAAAGAATAATAACAAGAAATAATTTAGGGATAATACATAAATGCAATATGATTCTCATAATTATTATAATCTCATTATAGTTTTATTTGCAATATATATCTACCTCATGGACCTTATCATTTATGTTTGAATATGTACAAGAAAAAATGCTTTTAATTTATTTTTTCATTAAAATATAACCAACTAATTGATCGTAAGACATAAGCCAACATATTAAACCTTGTTATTCATGTTATAGTAACTATTATATGATGCGTCCTCCATATTTAGGAACCCTATATTCTTCTTCCACCTTTTGATTCCTTTGCCATTCTTTCGATGCAATTGTAATATCCACTCTTCTAATTTTGGCACACTTTTTTCGTGCTTGAGCTTTAATTCATGCGGTTGATTTTTCAACCAACTCAACTAAGATTTGAGGGTGCTAACCCTATTTTGTTAGTATGAATATCTTAATTTTGCCTAATTATAATTAGGAGTAGACAATTTAAAAGAATTCAAATAGAATAGAACTATAGAAAAAATCAAATCATTATCAGTTAGTTATAAACAAATTCGTTATAATCATTATAAGCAAGGATTAACTAACAATTGGTGGACAATTGATGGATTCATTACACATATTTCATTCATTTTACTCTTTTGTTCACTAAAACGTCACATTGCTTCTTGCATTGTTAAAAAGATTAAACTACATTATATTATATTGGTGATTCTTATAATTATTAAGATCAATATTGTATAACAAAATTATATATAAATAAAAATTTTAAGAGTAATTTAAATAAGTTTTAGTGAGTAACAAAGTCACCAAAATATTTCCTTATTGAAACAGTGTCAACTTTTCTCAAGGTGCAATGTCATTCCTCCAACTCGTCTTTCAACTTTCGTTCTCTATATTTTAACCAACCATTTATATTGTACCAACAAGCTATAACACGCTTGAAATTTATACGAGAAGAAGACATGGAAATATAAAAAGATTCACATATTATCTGCAATGCATTCAATAGCTCGTCTAAAATTCATTTGGGAAAAAGATAAGAAAATTTAAAGAGATTCGCATATTACATGTAATGCGTTCAATAACATGCACGAAATTTATGGGAGAAAAAGATATGGAAATCTCAAGAGATTCATATATTACCTGCAATGCATTCATTTTGTAAATTGAGCTGACCAATCATGAATCGTCAAATCAAGGCTATGATTATCTCGAAAAGATAGGAGACATCATCACAATATACATATAATAATATAGCTTTTGTACATCAAAAAATTCATAATATGTAACCACTAGAGGAATAATAAGGCAAGTCCCACTATATTGCAAGCTAAGTCTTTCTTTTTCAATAATTAAAAAAGTAAACTATTTTTATTTCTATAAATATTTTGTGGTTATTTTTAGTTGAGATTGTTAGCTTATGCCCTACAACTAATCAGTTGGTTATAGTTTAGTAACAATTATTTAAAGGCATTCTTTATCTCATACTTAGATGTATATGATAAAGTTCATAGGTTAGTTATATATTTTAAATGAAATTATGATAAGATTATAATTATAAGATTCATATTACATTTATGTATTATTTCTAGTCATTTTTTTATTAAGACTAGACATTAATAGAACGTAAAAAAATTAGTACACATTATGTTTTTTTTTAATGAAGGAAGTAGTCAATCTTATAGGCTAAAGTATAAATATCTTTAAACAAATATGTGAGTACTTATTAGAAAACAAGTTCATTGAACTAACCTCACACGAGAAATTTATTGTAACATTACTTGTCAGTTAATGAAAATTTTCACTGTGATGATTGTATAAGTGATCATTTGAATCGAGATCTCTAAATTTATCTTATATAGAGATACCTAGATTTTAATATTACTTATAACCTATTTTAGTCAAGAGTAGCTCAGTCAGTAGTCATTGGATATAGTACGAACAAAATGGAAGTGTTTGAGTGATGAATATAAGATTCATCACCATAAAATAATTAAGAAGAATATTTCATTGTTCTCAATTAGAATTGGTTCAAAAAAATCCTTAATCAAGGTAGAATGATACTTTGTAAAGTAGCTTATTAATTGAATCAATTGCTAATGGTGGAGAACTAACATAATTGGATTCAAAATAGAATAGGTTATAATTTCATGCTCTATGTCTAATCAGAACATTGTATGATAAAATGAATGAATTATACAACAAAAAAAATCGTACATGAAAAGTTAAATTACTTTGACATTCTTAAATATTTGAGTAGTCGTGATATTTTTTTTTTTGTTAAATAGTAGTCGTGATATATTGCTAGAGACTAATCTTGATCTACAAATATAAATTGTTTAATTAGAAAATAAAAGATGAATTGAAGGAGTTTAATTTATCAAATTTTAAATATAATTTAGGGTTATAATTTACATCCATTATCAACATATTTGAGAATCTAATGGACTACTTACAAAGAATAAGTTGAAGAGAAGAAGGTGTTTTAATCAAGTTGGATTTGACTGTAAAGTTTAAGAAACTTTAAGATTAAATCTGAGATATTTAATAAATTAAGACCAATATAAGATATTGGATATGTTTGGGTATAATTGGTATTTAATTAGAATTGTTTGTAATTCTAATTAAAATTAAAATAAATTAAATTACTATAATATCCAAATCATAATTATTCTGGTACATGCAAGATCAGATCTCACCGCAATTTCTCAACACAGATTGGAGATAAAGTCCACCTTGCCATCGCCTCTCTATGTCGTCTTCTTATTTGAAGTTGCTTATCCTTTTTCTTTTCGATTTTTTGGATTAAGAGGTTTGGACCTTATTGATCTAAATTGTAGGATATGGGCATTTTAAAATGACATTCAAGTTATTTGAATATAACTGAACTCAATAGAAAAGAAGGCACGTTACCAAGTAACCGACATAACTTAGAATTGTACCCCCTGAGCAAAAGGAGCCAGGGAATAGTTACAATGGTCAAACACTTTTGCTAATCATACAATTACAATTTACAGGGAAAAAAAGGAAAAGAGATAAGCTAGAAAAGCACGTCTTACAAATCACAGCAATAAAAACAAGCCATGGCCCAAGGAAACAAAATTAGTAATGCATGCACAAGGATGGCCTTATTTCAACACTTAGTACAACAAGAAGCCCTCTGCTTCTCTAATTTGGCAATTAAGCGTCAATATGCCCTCATCCCCTTGTGCTGCTCACATCTTTTCCTACCAGAGACAGAAGCTCTCATGCATACTGAACCATTCTGTAAAGCAACACCGCAAGTGAGAATGCCAGTTCCCATGAAGGAACAGTTTGACCAAGACAAGGAACTATCAGCTCTCTGGCCTTTGTGCTGCCAGCATCTTTTGTTTCCTATGGTAGGTTGCCTTCTGCAGACTGACCCGTTTCCTAAGGTTGCTCCACAGAAAACATGAGAATGTTCAGAAGTACCAAATCCTGAACCAAAACCAGGGACAGGCTGATAGCATTTATTATCTGCAGTTGGCTCCGAGACGGAGCTTCTAACCCTCATCCCTTTATGTGCCTCGCATCTTTTCCTTCCTGAAACCGGTTGCCTAGTGCAGAAAGTCCCGTGACCTAAAACTACACCACATGCAGTATTGTGATTTGGGTCCACATAGTCATCATGAGCATCTCTGGAACTTCCTCCTCTATTCGATTCAGGTGTTAATCCACAAATTCTTTTCCCTTTATGTTGGTCACACCTCATTCTCCCTGAAGCAGGTGGTTTATTGCAAGGGATGCCATCACTCATGATGAATCCACATGTACGAAGCCCCTCATTTGTTCCAAATGCATCTGAAACTAGTGTAGGCCTTGATCTGCTAAATTTGAAGACTCCAGGTATGAAACTTTTGCTATCGTCGTCAGCATTTTCTGGTTTGATTGGCTTCCTTGCTTTGATTTTAATGCCCACCTCACCCTGGCTGAAAAGCTGAAGATTTTTTATTAATTTTGGAAGTCCGGCAGTGTTTGAAGGCTTTTTTTCAATTTTCTGAAGGATATCCCAGGGTCGGCGTTCACCATTCCCACCTTTGTTCAATGCATAATCAAAAGTCTTAAGCAACCGAGTTTCTGTTTTCTCAGCCTCCCTTTTATCTTGCATCTGTAGAACACTCAAGAAGGATTTATGAAGGAAAAACTATAAAAGAAAATTCAATATAAAATGTAAATATCCCTAAACACGCCTAAGCCACATGTAGTAATTATGTTACCTAACAAAAGTCTTACATTTGATGCTACTTAAGAGTTCATCAACAACAAAGTCAGGTCGTGCCTGAAGATTGGGAACAACAAAGATACAAAGACAACTATTAGCACAAGACAGCAACTTCATGATACAGACAAGATCTTTCTGTCTTAGATCCTATGAAAACTTTTGTTATCTCAATTTGAAGGAAGTTAGAGAGCCTCATTTCAGAGAGTCTCTCCCAATAACTATATACTTATTATTAAACGCTTGAACAGTACTGCCCATAACATTGAATTAAATTATAAAACCACAAATCTATGGTTTTACCAAGTTCCATGTCAGTCGTACAGTAGAAGCGCAATACTTACAGGAGACCATCTAAATACGATGGAGCAGCCTCTTGAAAACATCTCCTCAAACAAACTAGGCCCTTGATGAGAACCAGAACGGCCATACATTTGAAGCCTGGTCCTAACGTTATCAGCCTGCCCCAGGTAAGCCACTACTACGTTAACTGGATCAACCTTGGCATAATCACGCCCAAACGAGGAGCGTGGAACAACTATTCCAAGCTCATATACCCCTGGCCCCGAATTAGCAGGCAGATTGTGAACCCTGTATCTTGTTGCTCCCTCCTTGCCCAGAGCATGATCTTGCCAATCAGTGGGTCCAATCAAAACCTAGAATACACTCATTTCCCCAAGCTTTAATTAGTGTAAAATTGGATAAGGTATGTGCCTCAGATGTTATGAAAAACATAGAAAGATTGCAACACCATTTGAGAAAACAAATACTTGCTTAATCCAAGGTGTTTTAAAAGAAAAAACTGAACTTTTTGAAACAGTAAGCAAGATCCTTCCGGCGTAAGTTATGGGAAATTAACCCAGAATCTAGTTCAATACAGGGAAAGCATCAGGGACTTGCACCTCCGGAAGGAGAAAAATGAAAACCCCACTCAACAATCACGTTAGATTCATGTTGCCGTTAACTTGGACCCTTAGAGAAAAATATAGGGATGTTGAGAGAGGGTATGGGCTAAAACCTGCCATTTAGAGAACGATGAGTCATGTTTGGTTCGCTCACAATCTTCCCTCTTCAATCTAGGGATGGGGAAGGACCCCTCGCCGGCTCCCATTCGGCAAGAAAATGATCGTTGAGAAGGGTCACTTGACTTGTATACTGCGGTCTGGATTCAAAAATTGCAGCGTACGCTAACCTTGCTGGACCAATCTCTCAACTTTTCTGTCTTATGGATGGGCCTTTAAAAGCTGGTTTACCGTGATTGGTCTGATCAAAGATACGGAACCAATTGCTTTAATCTATTATTTTAAAGAGTCTCAAAGGAAGAAAAAAAAAAAGGGTCTTTGAATTAGTAAATAAGTTAACGTCTAATTATCATTCCTTTTATTCTTTACACCAACTTGAATCAAAGGGAAGCCGTTAAAATTTTAATTAAATAATAATGTCCTATAAAAAATGAATTTGTTGCAATATTGAAAAATTCATATAAATCTCAAATAACTTCAATCATAATAATATAATTATCACTGTAAAGAAGAATCATAATTTCAATTGTAATAATTAATATTATAAAAATAGAGATAAGTGGGTTAATGGCCGAATTCTTAAAAAAAATCATCATTGAAGATTCAGAACCGTACATGTTAACTAATGGAGCTGCTACTTATTATACTTCATAATCTATTTCATAAAGTATGCTCCAAATACTAAAATAAATATTTAACAAGGTGAAAAAAAAAACATCTTTATCATGATAAGATGAAAAAAAACATCTTTATCATGATAAGATGATAGAGTCGTTAAAGCAAGCCGCACACATATATTTTAAAAAATCCAAAAAAAAGAAAATTCAACACCATTTAATGTATACTATATTTTTTTATATAAAATATATGTATTAAATAAATCAAACTATAAAATTTATAGTAAGTTCACAATTTAAAGAGTACGAGAGATTTATGTGTAATAAATGGTGAATTTGGTTTCTTTCCCTAGTTTAAGGATGGCAAAGGTTGCTGGACCTTAGGTTGGAGCATCCTGTTTTTATTAGGATATTTTAATTTTGTGTTATTTAATTTGATCCACATATTTGTATGAAACTTATATAAATATATGGATTAAATTTAATAAAATAGAATAAGAATTAATTAACCGAAACAAAGAATTTGACACCTAAACTCTGACCCTTTTTTCATCCCTAAGTCTAAGCAAAAATGATTATTTTTCTTATTTTCCCTTTCTTTTTGGCACATTTGAATGTTTGATTTTGTTTTCCGAAAAGGAAGTTATCTTCCCGCATCTTACTAAAAGGCGTTGTTCATTAGAAGCCTTTCCCTTTCAAACCAATAATTCTGCTGGCTGGATTTGGTCACCTTTGCGAAAATGATTGATATTTATTAAACTGTGGTCCATGTAAGTGTAAGTCGTGTACAAGTCGACTTGTTCGTTGCGTAAGTCGATTTACACGCATTCAGCACCGATAAGTCGACTTGTACATTGGATAAGTCGACTTATGCAAAGGACGGTACTGTTTAATTGTGCCCTAAAGGCAATCCCCTTTAGCGCGTTTTATTCATAGTCGTGTGCAGACATTATGAATAAATAAAGAAAGG
>JANZLX010000212.1:11373032-11394570 GCA_025531955.1 Erythroxylum orinocense
CTTATTATTATTAATTTTCTTCCTCTTCTTCTTCTATCATTATTATTATTATTATTATTATTATTATTATTATACAAAATTAATATCTTATTGTTATTGATAATATTATTATTTGTTAACTTTTTTACTAATACAAATCATTCGTTTTAAAATAATATATGAATAACATCTTTTCAATATATTATACTGCAGGGGTATTTTTGTTATTAACACTATTTTTTATTCTGATCACTGCAATCAAACACATTTCTGTTATTGGGATAGAGATAATTTTTTTTGTTCTGTCAATCGCAGCTAAACATCTCACTATCTTCAATTTTTATTGTGTTCTGCTTTTAAATTTTTATCCCATTCCGTCTCTATATATTAAAAACGCTAACTAAACTTATCGTAAGTTTGACCAACAAATCATTTCGTTGATTGACAATCACACATTACCTTTTCGTAGAGTTCTCTTGACCAAAACATGGCTGAGCCTGTACATGACAATTGGGCGCTAGACACAAGTTATCTTTCTGGTTTGGATGATTGTCGTTTCCTTCGTTTTTCTCTTTGTGCTGTCTACTCAAATCTGGCATTCAAATGTTGAAGCATGTGCAGATGATGCAATAACAACTATGGTTGGAATCGGATGGATAAAAGTATATCTTTGCACTTAAAAGGTCTAATCGCTCACTTCAGGTGTCTCTATACCTCAGCCCGACAAAGTGATGAGGGAGATAAATCAAGTTTAATCTTACTCAAATTTTCAAAAAAGTGGCTGAGTGTCTAGTGCGTACAAAGAATTATCACATTGAATGAAACTCTTATTCTAACATGAGACTTTTGCATTTAAAGATAAAAGTATTCCTGTTTTTATTAATAAGTTTTAAATAACAATTATTATATTTTCAATTTTTGATGAAATACATCACGTGATTTAAAAAAATTAGTGATTCAACATTAATTAATATTAATGCATCCAAAGTGTTGCTAATTTTAATTGACCAAATTTAATAAATTGCAATCTCTTGACTCTGGGTTCTCGATATCTTTTCTTTTAGAGGTTGCTTGGTTAACATCTATCCTCTCGCTTGCTAGATACCTTAACAACATATTGAATACATTCAGTAGGTGCTTGTTTGTTTGGATTGAGTGTTCCAATCAAGATAAACGTTAGGAGAACTACCAAAAGTGAAAATATTTGTCAAATACAAACTTGAATCGTGATTAGTAAGCTGCAACAATTTCCGCCTCAACGAGGAGATACAACAAAAAGGCCCACTTTCACCAAAATAGTCAAAAAAGTCTCTCTTAA
The DNA here is from genome assembly GCA_025531955.1 of Erythroxylum orinocense. NCBI lineage: Eukaryota > Viridiplantae > Streptophyta > Magnoliopsida > Malpighiales > Erythroxylaceae > Erythroxylum > Erythroxylum orinocense. The sequence continues at coordinate 11,374,330 of JANZLX010000212.1, forward strand.
GTTTGGGAAGGACCATTTGATTCATAGTAAAGGTCAAAAAAGCCTTGCCGCATCCTCATGTCATCCATTACTTTTTGTCCTGACTTTGGAGTTGTCTTGTTTTGTTTTTATGTGAGACGAAAAAATGGCTCCTCACCCATTTGCTGTGCCCCGTTCAGGCCACAAAAGTAACATGGAAATCGGGTGCGACTCTTTCCAATAATGTTGTTATGGGGTAGGCCTAATTTGGTTCAAACTTTTAGATTTTAGATTGTAGTGAAGGAATCAAAAATAAAAAGAACAACTTGAATCATTCATGAAATTAGTTGACTTGGGAAAAAAAAATTCCAATTTGAAGGCATACAAAGAGCTTATTTTTTAAGTTGTGTTGATTTTTTGTCAACCTAATCTTTTGATATATTTGAATAGATGTTAAAGCAAAGTTCTTTACCATACAAACCATTCCAAATTCAAAACTTGTCACAATCTTAGGCCTCCAAACTATGAGAAAATGAAGGGGAGAATAAGCATTGCAATGATGCCAATGGGATAACTTTCAAAAGAGATGCAAATGGGAGTTTATAGTAATGGAAGCAATGTTATATTGTAAAATAATGCCTACGGTCAATATTCCTCAACTAAACCTCTGCAACTATTCGTTAAAATTGTGATAAGAAAATTCCACTTTCTAATTAAATCTTGCTTATTCCATACATCAGAAAAGGTCAAACGCAACAAGTCGAAATTGGGTTTTTTTAAAGAGGTTTGGAAGTCTGGCTTAATTTATGGTAGGCAAACGGTAAGCCTCTCCCAATAATCTATGCAATTTGCTTGAACGTATACATGGGACCAGCAACTGTCGATGCACGAAACAAACCTTTTCCTGTTGTCGTTTCAATCGTGTTCCATTTTCTATATTCGGAGTTTTTCTCATTCGTTTATTCTTATCTTGCTAGAGCAGGTTAACAAGATACACGTTTAAGAAAAAAAGGACTGCGCCAAGCCAACAGGCTGTTTCTCGTACAACTACAACTACAACAACAAACTACAACCCCGGAGTTCTGTCCACTAATAACTTCACGCTTTCTACATGAAACATCAAAAAGTTAAAGCTGGCTTCAGTTTCAGTGAAACAAACTTGTGATTGACCAATATTTTTTTATCATGTTTCTGTCGTTTGATCCAAAGCTTGTTCACAGTGATTGATTTCACTTCATGTAAACAGGAGTGTAACTTATACTAGAGGCCTAGTTGGGAAAGTACCTTGAACTGCACGTCCTCTTCTACTTTTATACCGCTTTTGGGAACATCTTGGTTTCAGTGTTGTAGAGATGTTCGAGTGCTTCTTGTGATTTGGGATATGGCATGATGCAGGGCTTTGATTGGGGATTTTGATTCTGGGGTGTGTAAGAAGCTGGAGGGGCTTAGGTAAGGAGTATATTGGTTGGAGTGGGGCTTAAGTTTAAGGTTGGAGATGAACAGGAAAAGTGCTTCAGATGTGGCCACTGGGAAGGTGGTGGTGATTGCTGTGAAGGCATCAACTGAGATACGGAAAAATGCTTTAGTGTGGGCTTTGACTCATGTGATTCTGCCAGGGGACTTCATTAAATTGCTTGTGGTCGTCCCTTCACAGGCCTCAGGTAAAAGTCAGCACCTTTTATATATCATATCAAAGTTTCATTTTCCTGTTAAATTCTGATGGTTTGATTTTAGGGAACCGTTTTACTTCCTTTTATGTTCTTGAATTCTCTGTTGAAATCAAACTGTTTACAGGTTGGGGATAACAAAATGAAGATTTTTGTTGAATGGCCACTTTCTTTATGGAAACATGATTACTCTTGTGACTACAATTCAATGACTAGTTGTAAGATTGGGGCTTTATTCCCTGTGTGCCTAGTTTTAAATGGATATACATGTTTAAAATCCCAGAAACTCCTGCAAAAATGTTTTGTTTTGACTTTTAACATGAGAAAGAGCGGAAAGTGGATGCTTCTTCAAGTTTAATCTATAATTTCTGTTATGAGTTCGTTATTCTCTCAATTCTAGTGTCTTGCATTACTATCATATTGGAATGTGAAGTTTATGCTCTGTCCTTTATCGTGGAAATTTAGACCAAGATCAAGAAGGTCGATGTTGAGGCTAATGTGAATATTTTATTCTTCAGTTAAAAAGACCTGGGGTTTCTCAAGATTTGCCACTGACTGCACCACTAGTCACCGGAAATCTCTGCCAGGAAACGGGTCAGACCAAAGGGATGCCATTTCTGAGATGTGTTCCCAAATGATGGCTCAGCTACGTAATATGTATGATACCGATAAGGTTGGCCCGTTAATTTGTGTCCAGTATTCTTTCTTGATCCTTACAAGCACTCTTTGTTCTCAATCTGACTTTTTCTTTTAACATTCTCAGGTTAAAATCACGGTACAACTTGTTTCTGGCAGTGGAGTAGTGGCTGCTGAAGCCAAGAGTATTCAGTCAAACTGGGTTATATTGGATAAGTAATACAAACATGTAAAACTTTGTTCTTGTTTCACGTATCATAGACATGCTTTTTTTCTAGTTTAGGACTTGCAATTCCAATTATCAGAGGTACCAAGTCAGGAATTACGAGAATGATTTCAGAACAACTGCTATAACCTGCTTTTTTGGCATGTTTAAGCACTTTCTAAAACAAAATTCTACTCCCCGATCCTTCTTTCTCTTGAACTATTGCTCGTCCTATTGTTTGACAGACATCTAAAGCACGAGAAGAAAAACTGCATGGACGAGCTGGATTGCAATGTTGTGATTATAAAGCGACATGGACCAAAAGTTCTCCGTCTTAATTTGATTGGATCACAAAGGATGGAATCTGAATTGGCTATGGCACTACGATTTAATAGATATGCGTTTTCCAACGACTGTGAGAGTAAGTATGAAAAATTAGATACTTTGAGGGGGCCATATGTGACTCCTGCAAGCAGTCCAGAGCGTGAATCGTCACTCAGTGCAACAGAAGCTGGAACCTCGTCATTATCAAGCTCAGATCCAGGGACTTCACCATACGTTCTTTTTGGAACTCGTGGAAATCAGAAGAAAGGCCGCCCATTTACGGTTGAAGAAAGTCAACTTTTGTATGCATCTGAATCTGAGATAGATAGTGAACAGGCATCTCCTGCATTTACAAAATTATATTTCCAGCCATGGATGGATGATTTTCTGAGTTCTAGTGGTGATTTTTCCAAACATTTGAGGGAGGATTCTGAAAGAGACAATGGTACAGCTTTCTGTTCCACTTATAAAAGCATTCTAGATAATTTATTAAGACTTGATCAAGAACACGATATTGGAGCTCTGAGCTACAAGTTTGATCTAAAATTTAGCAGAAGTGTGAGAGAAGCAATTTCCTTGTCTGCACATGCTCCTCCTGATCCCCCTCCATTATGTTCACTATGTCGACACAAGGCTCCTCTTCTTGGAAATCCCCCAAAGTGGTTTACTTACACTGAACTTGAAATTGCAACAGATGGATTTTCACAAGAAAATTTTTTGGCTGAAGGTGGATTTGGTTCAGTTTACCGAGGTGTCTTACAGGATGGCCAAGTGGTTGCTGTCAAGCAACATAAATTGGCTAGTTCTCAGGGCGATGTGGAGTTCTGCTCAGAAGTTGAGGTTTTGAGTTGTGCACAGCATCGTAATGTTGTGATGTTGATCGGATTCTGCATTGAGGACGGACGAAGATTACTGGTTTATGAATATATCTGCAATGGCTCTTTGGATTCCCATCTTTTCGGTAAAATCTGCTAAGGGATACATGCCCTAAATCACAAATTGGTTATTTTATGATCATTTCATTCAAAATTTAAGTTTATTGTGCACATGGAACTTTGTAAATTTCACCAATGCAATTCATCTAGAGTGCACATTCAAAAGAAGAAAATTTCTGCTATCAGGTTTATACTTTACTTCTGGCAAAGCTCACACATAGCTGAGCGTAAAAGCTAAGTATCGTGGCTAAGACAATGAATTTCATAGTTTGATACGTGCAGGACATGGTCGAGATCCATTGGAATGGTCTGCACGACAAAAAATTGCAGTTGGAGCAGCTAGAGGTTTGAGATACCTTCATGAAGAATGCAGAGTTGGTTGTATTGTCCACCGTGATATGAGGCCAAACAACATCCTTATCACGCATGATTTTGAGCCATTAGTATGCCATGCTCTTGCTTTTACTTTATATGATCTCATCACAAGATGCATTTTTCTTTGATTTGCATTTTATACTTGAAAATTTCCATGATCTATTTCCAGTTTTAGATTCATTTTCTGTAACAGATTTTAGAACTCACAACTTTATTATCCCACTAGGTGGGAGATTTCGGGTTGGCAAGGTGGCAGCCAGATGGAGACATTGGGGTTGACACAAGAATCATTGGAACATTTGGGTAAAAACCATTCCATTATGCTTTCTATTTAGTGTCTCATCTTCAAACAAATTGACGTTGAAACTGATAAACATGAATAAAAATGTATAGGTATCTGGCTCCAGAGTATGCTCAAAGTGGCCAAGTGACAGAGAAAGCTGATATATATTCGTTTGGCATAGTATTGGTGGAGCTTGTAACAGGAAGAAAGGCTATTGACATAACTAGGCCCAAAGGCCAACATTGCCTGAGTGAGTGGGTATGTATCAGTTAGAGAATCATTGTTTAACATGTTCCTATATAATCCATTGTTTGGAAAATTATAGCTTAAGGCTTAGAAGGCTTTTGTTTGGCTTATTTAGTGTCTCTGTCCTTTTGCTTTTGTTGTCAATTATGGTACAGGCACGCCCACTGCTTAAAAGGTTCGCCATTCATGAGCTGGTTGACCCACGATTAAGTAGCTGCTATTCAGAGAAAGAGGTTTACAATATGGTGCAATGCGCTTCATTGTGCATCCAGAGGGATCCTCACTTGAGGCCACGCATTTCTCAGGTAAAGAACATAATGTTTCTATTATAAAGTTTCGAACTTGTAAATGATCTCACACCCCAGTCAATTCTACTAGGCATTGAAGCGGAGGAGTAGCTATTCTTAGGATGAGATTCTGCTGACTCCTCTCGTATTGATTTGTGATAAATCCTCTTCATTGTTTATTCTGGGACATGAACTGCTTAATTTTTAGCGTCGAATACCAGGCATAGCCTCAACAATTGTTCCGAGATGTAGATTAGTAGGCTGGGTAATGTAGTTCTGCCCTTTCTGCTTGATGAACAGTTGAACGCCACTGGAACTTCGTAGTCCGTATACTGCTTGCCTATGCATTACCTGTACCAACCTTTCCCAAAATGTTAAGCTGTGTGATTCAGTTTCATGAAGTTAGCATCCTAGTTGGACCATTTTTCTCCAGGGAAGATGGAAAGTGCTGTCCTTTTCTTTCTGAAATTTTAACAATTCCCCACAATAACATAAATATGGATCCTAGTCTACCTCCCTTGTCAACTTAGGATTAGTTTTTGCTGCTCATACTACACTAGAATATAACTTTTTTCAATAAACATGACTAGTTTTCTGTTGTTAAAGGTGCTGCGGATGTTGGAAGGTGACATCGTCATCAGCTCCACCAATAACATGTAAAAAGTGCTAGTGAACAACTGGAAGAGGCAGCTACGGTTAAAAGGGCATTGCTAGAATGCAGGAAGGAAGATTTGGCAGAGTCCAGATGGAAGTTTTTAGAACATGTTGCAACTGCAGAAAAAGAACCAGTTGTTGAAAACGATTCTTTATGTGCCATTGTATGTTGGTTAGCTAGGGATTCAGATACGGTAGCTTCAGGTTTTGGTTTCTTAGGAGTCATGAGTCTACATAATCAGAGCCATTTACACTTTCGTATGTAAAAAAAATTGCTGGGATCATACCTAAGAAGGATATGATTTTTTTTTTCTAATTCCATCTTGTTTCTTTTTTCTTCACTTTTTGGAATGTGTATATATAGACATTCTTTGTAGACGCTAGTCAGACTATTGCAAACATCGGAGAGAATCCAATGTTTAAGAGTTAGTAAAAACTCTTATCAGTATTTAAGGAACAATAACAAAAAAATGTCTTGTTATTACATTCCGATTGTGAGTTGACAAAATCATTCAAAAAATTTCATAAATGTGCATTAATCTATAAAATAAAACAAGTCACTTGGATGAAATATATACACTCCCTAGGCGTAAACAATACATTTGATGTGACACATGAAGTCTCTATTCCTTAGAATTCGCCTGTCGTCTTTGTGTCCTCTCTTGTCTCTTGACCTTCGTTTTTCTACCAGCAGTGTCTCACGTAGCCCTCTCTCTAATTTCATTTATTTTCTCTCCCTGCCACTTGCTTGGAAGTACCCGAGTTGGCTAAAACCAAGTTGTGTGATTTTCGTACAGATATTTCGATCGGGCAGGGTCATGAGGCTTCGTCGGTGGAAAGTACTAGCTCTATCCATCCCTGTGCAATAGTTCACCCTGATGCTATCATTGGTCAGGTGCTCTCTTCTGTTCTTTTTTACCGCCTTATTCTCGTTTCTCTTAGATTGACTTGCTTCTCTCGGTGGGCTAATATGAAGAAGTGAACTTTTGATTATTCGATTTGTTGTTTCGCGTTTCCCAGTAATTATTGAGGAGGTGTTTTTCAAAACAGGGTAAAAGTTTCCGTTTTTCTTTCAGGGTGTTTCGATTGGTCCGTTTTGCACTGTCGGGTCAGCTGCCAAGCTTGGAAACGGTTGTCAGTTGTACCCTGGTAGCCATGTTTTTGGGAATACAGAGTTGGGGGACCGTTGCGTTTTGATGACGTGAGTTAGTGCACTGCATCCCATTGATTTTTATATCTGGTCTATCGTTTTAGGTATGTACGCTTACTATTGTTAGGCAGTGGTGCTATAGTTGGTGATGAGCTTCCTGGACGCACGGTTTTAGGGAACAATAACGTTATAGGACATCATGCCGTGATTGGTGTTAAATGTCAAGATATGAAATACAAGGTTGGTTTTTATTTTTGCTCCTTTTTATTAATTACTGATGATATGTAGACACATGGGAAATTAGGCTTATTTTAGTGGAATGTAGTAGGTCAAATGGCGTCAACATGAAATTGCTGTACTCGTAAGAAAGCAGAATGCTCTGTAAATTTTCCTCAGGAGTTGCTTGGTCATATACTTAAAACATATTTGTATTTTTCTCAATCATGATTGTTCAACCTGCAACATTTTGCTTGAACTGTTTGAATGCTGTGCGCAATTTTACCCGATGGAAAAATAACTATACCTTTGATGTTAAGAATATCTTTCTTTCTCAACTGAACTGAAACATATTTGCTTCTTTAGAAAGTTTTCTGACATTGCCTTTGCTGTTATGGTTCCTTGTTTGTAATTCTTTTGTTCATCTTAGTTGGGAGATGAATGCTTTCTTGACATTGGGGACAACAATGAGATCAGGGAACACACTTCAATTCACCGATCTTCAAAATCAACTGTTAAAACGGTATGGTTATGCATAATGGTGTCATATTTAGTCTCATTGGTCCAATTATCTGAAGTTTGGATTTGTTTGTATTCCACCTAACATCATTCTCTCAGGTTATTGGTGGTAACAATCTGATAATGGGATCTTGTCACATTGCCCATGACTGCAAGATTGGCAACAACAACATATTTGCCAATAATACTCTACTAGCTGGTCATGTTGTTGTCGAAGTAAGCACCTATTTTGTTGCATAATTGTTGGGATTTTATGGGTTGATGATATTAATCTCTAGTTCTCTCCTGAATAACAATCCGGTTAGAAGTTGATTCAAGAGCTACCAGTGCAGGACTATACTCACACTGCTGGTGCTATTGTGGTTCATCAATTTTGCCATGTTGGTTCCTTCTCTTTCATTGGTGGAGGATCTGTGGTACCATCTTTTCGTTCTTTTCCAGCTCGAAGTTATGACTTTTTGTAATTTGATGTTATTTTACAAGCAATCCATTTAGGATCTTAGTGTCTGAGTGTGGACATGACATCAGACGTGTCTGATCATTGATGATGATGAATCCTGGCTTGTCAATGCTGCTAATATATGCTAGAACACGTCCTTGTTAGTTACTGTTTTGATATGAAAACCATCAAAGGGGGAAATATGACTTCAATTACATTTGCACATGCCTGAAGGTTTCACAAGATGTTCCAAGGTACATGATGGTAGCAGGAGAAAGAGCTGAGCTTCGTGGTCTGAATTTAGAGGGTCTTCGCCGCCATGGGTTCTCAACAGTAGAGGTTGGTGTCAAAAGAAACCTTATATGCTGACAATATCATGAATAAAATCAACCAATAGTTTCCTATTATGTTTTGAAAAGAAAATATTTACATAAAACTTTTAACAAAGCTTCTGGTTGTGAGTGGAAGTCTTTATATTTGGGCTTAGTAGCTCCTTTTTGAACTCTTGTTCCATATTTGGTGTTTCGGTGAGCTGCAGCTTGTTGTTGGCAAAGGTCAAAGCTTTGTCTGATGGAAGTGTATGTTATGGTAGAACCTGATTTTATAGAACATCTTCTGGATAGCTGAAACATATATTCTCAAGGTTCAGAACAAAAAAAGAAGGGACTTAAAAGTATCCTCTTTAAATTTACTCAAGTTTCAAAGTAATGCAGTCATATAATTTCTTATTGTAGTAACCATTGCCTTCTCACTCATTTCTTTGAAACTGAGTAAATATTCCTTTTGCTTGTATTTTCTCAGTATTTTTTACGTTCAACATTTTAAAACAAATTTTGAAGTCATTATCTTAAGATCATCGTTACAGTTGACAATCTTCCGCTTACAAATTTCAGAGCCAAGTTGGGGAATTGTTAAGCAAGTCATGTCTAAATGAGATTTAGAAATACAATAGGTGCTTTTGATAGGTAATGCTGATAGGGACTAGGAAGTCTTGATGTGGAGGTTCACAGAGAATGGTTGTTCTTTAAGATTCAAGCACAACTAAGGTTTATAAGTTCTTATCTGTGCTTTATTTTTTTGAAGATGTCAGGAATTTTATCTCTAGTTGGATGTTGATATAATCTTGTGCTATTCAAGAAATAACATGGGTGCTGTTTGGTGAATTTAATTGGGATATATTGATCCCTACTCATAGTTTTCGTGGGATTTGGTTGAGCAGCTGAACTGATTTCTTTGGTATAGATAAGGTAATGCTAGTAGGTAGTATAATGAAGATGAACCGGTAAAGAAGGGTAAAGTATTGTGAAAATATGATCCACAATTAGAGAATCTGATGCTTGCTCCCTACATGTTCTTTGATCAAGTCACAGGTTATTTTCTGAATGGAATTTTTTTTAATCACATAAGGATTTTGATGATCAATATTATTTTGTCTTTAATCACAAATATTATGAGATAATTGATACCCTTAGGCTTAGGTAGGCATTTTTGTTCTACAATCTTTATTGTTATTTTTTTCTATGTCGTGTTTGAATGGACTGTATGCGTTATTGCCAAGGATCTAGATCAAGAGCCTGAGGCAGGCTTACAGGAAGATATTCATGCCTGCTAACACTGGTTCTGCGGGTTTTGAAGAACGTCTTGCTGAAGTGGTATCACACACCTTCCTCCTCCCCTGCATCTCCTTCTCTCTCGTGCACATCTATTGAGACAAAATTTTAAGCAAAATAAATTTCACAGGAGGGGAATGAAGAGTTGAAGAAGGTTCAGGCTGTACAATCAATGTTGCACTCCCTCCGAAATTCGTTTGGGGAAATGCGCCGTGGCATATGTAAATTTAGGCATTGGAGCAGTTCTTGAAGGTATTCAGTTGTGTTCCTGTTCCTCTCCCTTTGGCAGAAGTTCCTTTATCTCGCTATATGCTTTGTTTCATATTTGTTGCAATCGGTATCCACAAGTCAAATGGTTTGTGTCAGTTTGGAAATAAAAATATAAGCATCTAGAAATGTTTATTTTGTTTTGTTTGTGTACGGATTGGGCATATTTTTTTCAGGTTACCAAGAGAAGCTGAAGGTGACTGAACTTTGGTATGAAACAATTCCAAATGGCTAGGGCAATCTGCAAATGGAAGCTGCAGTTTTTGTCTGTCCTATACAGACTATGAATGAAGCAATTCATTATACAAGTATTTCCATAAATTAAGTACTCTCCACTCAGAATGGGATTGTGTTGACTTCGAATTATAGGAATTTGGTGAAGGAGTTGATTTAGTACTAGCTTTTCTTATACAAAAGATTAAACCGTAAGTCTTAATCTGGTGGAGTAAGGATTGAAAATTGAGCAGATATCAAAGATAAAGAGCTAAAATTTATAACCTGTTTGTCTCCATTTTTATTTTTGATTTTTGATTTTGTTCTTAAATTCAGTAAAATAAACCTGGTTGTTTGAGTTTTTTATTTTTGTATTTGATTTTGATTTTTACCAGTTTTTTAAAATTATGAAAATTATAAAAAGTAATTTTTTTTGTTTTTTGTTTATAATTTGATTTATTATCAACTAAATATATATTGTTGAATATAAATTATCATTACTAATAAAAATGACTATATTGACATTATCAATTTAAATTTTTTTTATTTGATAGAAAAATAGAAAAAGAGCAACTAAAAAATTAAAGTGGAATTAAACGGCTCCTTAAATTATGTTAAAATTCTTTATTAGATAAAAATAGTATTAAGTTAATTATATTATATTATTTTAGATATGTAATCTTAGTTGTTTATGATTTATAAAATTTTTATTAGAACAAGATTTAAATTTGTTAAGAATCCTTTTCTAGTAAAATAAGAGTTTTACAAATTTCTTGATAAATACATATATATTCAGGCCTTCAATTATAAGAAAATTAAAATTTTTATGCAAACTTGAATTTTCTATGTGATTTTTAGTTTTTTACCTTCTATTTTTTGTGTTCCTCACTAAATTTTACTCATTTTAAACCTAAATTTTACTCATATTAAATCTAAATTTTAGTTAAACCTTGAAATTTTAAACCTAAATTTGATAAATTAAATCTTAAAAAACTCAGCTATATCAAAATCTAAAATTTTAACATTCTAAATTCAAATTCAAATCGAAAATTTGATGTTTAAACATTTTATTATCATTTTTACGAATGTAAAATGTTAGTAGTTAATACTTCTTCAATTTGTCCTGCATCACTCTCTCTTTTCTCACTTGAATTTCACGGTTAATGTTAAATAGTCGAAACTTACTCTCTTCTCCATTACCGAGAAAGTTAATGTGGGAGTGGTGGCTTGTTGCTGCCTTCCTTCAGATCAACTTGTTCTTACCAAACTTTCCATGGCCTTATGTTTACTAATATCTTCTAGAGTTCACCTTTGATTTTGCTATCCTAGAAGGACAGAATAAAGAAAGGGGGGAAACTTCACTTTCACCATCTATCTACTTTCCTTTTCAGTCGATATCTTGAACTGAAAAAGAAACCAGAAAATGGCTACCTTTTGCTTGAAAGGAAGAAGCCTAGTGCTTGTACATTGGACACTCTCCTCATTTGTCCTAAAACCAGCTTACCATTTCTTTATGGTTCGTGTAATTACTTTACGTTAATTGGTTGCTTTGTCAATAACTACGATATAAAATGCTATGCAAACACAAGGGACAGAGAGACATGGAAAGTCGATCAGTGATCAGCTCCTGCAGGCCCTATTTGGTGGTCACAAACCATTTATCGAATTCTTAAATATTGCTTTTATTTTTGATAAGCAACACTTAGCAAACATGGGAAAAATGGTATTTTCCTTCTCTTTTTGCAAGCTTGGAATCAAGTTACATAATTTCGGCGCATATCATATGCTAGTTTATAGGAATTGTGCTGTGCATATATAATGCTGAGAAGAATTTATCAGTGCTGGTAATTCGTTTCATTCTAGTAACTTGTTCATCTGACATGCTATTAGGCTTACAAAACTTGCTTCTTACTGTACTTTCCAAGGAAAAGTTACAGAAAAGCTGATCCATAGAAGCAATGAAGATCATTGCTTTTTAGCCGACCAAACATCGGAAAACAGCACTTTATGGGCATGATGGATGATGATTCCTCTAAAGCTCACATCTTTTGGATCACTTTGGGGGCCAAGTGTCAGAAAGAATTGGTATATGCTGAATCATCAAAATCTTCATAGAATATGTAATTATTGGCAATAAGTCTCAAATAAAAGATCATTTTCTAATGGGTATTTTTGGTTTGCACAAGTAGAGTCAGCCCTGTTTCTAGGACCAATCAGTGTTCACACAGTCATGCATTCAATAGCCGTGTGTTATCTTACAATATTGGCGTGGAAAGTGTTTTAGAGGAAAAACACCATGAAACAGGTGGATTGTTCGTATTTCATAGTAACAAGAGACTAGAAACTCTGAAAATGGAAGTCAAACTATTCTATTCTAGATTACAAATATTGTCAAACGATTCCCATGCTCAAACCCCTGTGTCTTGACCCACACCCAAGTTATGAGATATTCATGCAATAAATAGCTTTAGTTGGTCAGTGTGAGCTCAAGATCATAAATATTCCAGTCTCACATAATGATCACTATAATAGAATATACTACTGATTGCTTCTTTTTATATCTAATTAATCATAGTTAAAGGGGGTGACTAATTAATCAATTTTGTAAAGTTGAGATACACATGAATGTCATTGGTGAGTAAGTCCATTATCTTCAAATCTTAAGCTGGTTGGATTCCTAACTAAAAGAATAATATCTTTCATGCTTGAATAAAAAATAAAGAGACATATGTAGAATTTGACATGTGATAACTCTACAGTATCATTAATTATACAGTTTATATATCTCATAAAATCATATATTTGTCCATGTTTTCGATAATTTATTTCTTCCAGGAAATTAACCTAACATTCTAATTCTTGGTTTCTAGAATAAGGAATCGCTCCTGGTTTGAACTTTTCTATGAAATCGCTCCTGGTTTGTAAGTAAACACCAACTTAGACGCAGCTTATTTTCTTTATCCTCTTTTACTTTTCTTTTCTTTTTTTCTTCTATCTAGAAGTTTTACCTTAAAATTTTAATACAAAAGTTTAAAATATTAATTTACACAATTAATATTTTAATCGTGTAAAAATACAATGAGATAGTCTTAGAATAATAGGTAAAAGTTTTTTCTTTGAGATATCAGAAGGTAACATATTTAAATCATGAAAACAACCTCTTTGTTAATTAAACTACAAGGAGAAGGCTGAGTACATTGATAATATTTTCCCGTATAGTTTTTTATAATTTTCTTAATATTTCCATTTACTATATAATTCAAATGTAAAATAATTTAATCAAATTTTAATTTATGTTTGATTTGATTAGACAATTAAATTGTTTCTTTATCATTAAATCACAATAAAAATGATCCATTAGTGTACTAAAAATTGTTAATCCTTAACATAGTGAAGTTTTTCGAATATTAAACAGAGTTTAAAAACATTTACAACAGTTTTTTATATTTATGGAAAACAAAGTTCCTGGTGGTTTCAAAACAGTAATGGAGTTTAATATCATAGGGTCAAATGATCAATTAATGTACTGGTTCCCTCAAACTCTCTTACCATTCAATTCCTCAGCAAGTATGAACAATTGACTACTTGGATTCAACAAATAAGTCATAAGTTGAAGTTATAAGTAGCCAATGAAAACATTTATTTTTGTCTTCATGTGATGTGGGTCAATTATTTGTTAAGTCTGAGCAGGCTGAAGGGGCTATTGACAATTCATGTCAATGGAATTCTTAGGTTTATTGACCTCAGCCAATATTCTGACCAGAAAATTGGTCAGGTCTGATGACTTTGTTCACATGTCTAATCTCAAGAATGATCTTTAAATAAGGTAACAGATTCGTGCTTCCCTTCTTCACAAATTGAAGAGAATATTGTGTAGATGGCAATATTTTCTTAATTTTATATAATGCCGGAGTTGTAAAAATATCCCATAAAATCCAATCATCGTCTCCTGGTGTGCGTTCATTTTCATGAACCCACCTTACCACCGTCATCATATAAACCACCAAACTAGCAACTAGACTTGGTTACTCGATTGCTCTCTCTCTCTCTCTCTCTCTGTGTGTGTGATGGGTTTGTTATTATATCAATTATCAACAGTGGATGTAAGTTTAAGAGAATAAGGTGAGGTGAGGTGACGATTTGTCTGGGTGAAAATGGGCAGGAAGTGCTCACATTGTGGGAACATGGGCCATAATTCAAGGACTTGCAGCTCTTCCAGAGGGAATAAAATTATTGGTGGAGGACTCAGGCTTTTCGGAGTGCAACTGCAGCTTGACTTCTCTTCAATCTCTTCACTTCCCATCAAAAAGAGTTTTAGCGTGGATTCCCTGTCGGCTTCTTCTTCTTCTTCTTCTTTGTGCTCATCTCGAGTTTCTATCGACGAGAATTCTGACAAAACATCTGTTAGTCTTGGTTATCTGTCTGATGGTCTCGTTGGAGGCGAACAGGAGAGAAAGAAGGGTGAGTTCTCATCATCCATATATTTCATCAAAAGCAACATTTTTCTTCTTTTCTTCCTTTTGTTTTCTGGGATTTGATTTAGGATTTACTCTATGTTCAAAGCTCATAATTTTTTTTTCATGGTTTGTTCAATAATCTTGCATTCAACAGTTGGGCTTATTGCTACATGTCATGCTTCTATAAGTTCTTCCCATTAGATATTTCAACTGGTTTTCTTCAACTATGAACAAAATTGCACAACAAAATTCAATTAGATCCTCTCTAGAGCTCACCTTGTTGCTGTTTTGTACTAATTTACTAATTGGTTGATTAAATTAGGAGTTCCCTGGACGGAAGAAGAGCATAGAAAATTCTTAATTGGGCTTGAAAAGCTTGGAAAAGGAGATTGGAGAGGCATCTCCAGGCATTTTGTGGCTACCAGAACTCCAACACAAGTTGCTAGTCATGCTCAAAAGTATTTCCTTCGCCGGGTTAATCCCAACAAGAAGAAGCGACGTTCTAGTCTCTTTGACATGGTAATCGATTAAGCCACTCCTAGCTAGAAACTAAGAATCATAATATGTCCATTGGGTCATTTAGATTAATCTCCTAGCCTAGGCCTATGATCAATATTCTAAAATTCTAAGCTTTTCTTGGTTTTCTGGACATATAGGTTAATTATCCTACTTCCAAGAATTCCAGAAATCCTGTTCCTAATCCATATTTTCCGACAAGTAGTTCTCAGTACACAAGAACAAGCCATCAGACAGGTCTGACCATGCTGGGTTTAAGTTCCTCTGAGCAAAGGGTCAAACAAGATATCCATGGAACTGACATTCCTCAGTTAGGTTCTGGTCATCTTCAATCCATGGGATTTTCGCATTTAAATGAAGCTAATGATCTGATGTCAAAAAAACCAACGTCTTCAACTAGTGTAGCACCTGACTTGGAGCTCACTCTCGCCGGTCCGACATCATGGGAAGGAAGAAACAAACCAAGATCGACTTCGCTTCTGACCAGACCTATCAGAGTTACGTAACTGCATCTATAGAAAACCCCATGTTGAGGAGAAATTATCAAGTGAAAGATCAGGTACGTGTGTAGAGGATTGGTTTCATCTCTATCAAACTGATTAAAAGTTTCTTCTGGACAGTGGTAACTATGCTGATAATGCATTTATAGAGTTAGGATAACTTTTTTTAGCAAATCGCTACTGCTCTGCAATGTTGGATACAAATGATAATGCAATTCAAGGTCTCAGGCTCTCAATAAGGTTTAAGAATGGAGGGTGGTATCTATGTTTCCTCTTCAAGGGCCACCGGCCTGCAAGGAAATGATTATCTAACAATACAGTCGCTGAATTATCTAATCTCTTTTATAATCATATAAATTTTTTTTAAAACAATATAAAACTTATTTAAAACACTTAAACATAAAGAAGCTAAATGTTGTAAATACCTTTTTTAATTTAATATTGTTTTACTTATTATTACACAATAAACAACATGTTTCGTTACTAATTGATTCTTTAATGAATTATATAATTCACTTAAATTCATATTCAACAAAAGTTATTATATATCTTTTTTTGCTAATATGTTTGAATAATGAAGAAACATGATATAATATAAAACTTATTTAGAAGACTATCTAAAAATCTTGATTAAATAAAATAATTTTATTTATTTATGAAATAAACAATATGCAGATTCTCTTTTATTTAAATTAATATGACCATTTATGAATTGACACACATAAAATTTGTATAATCAACTTTGTTCGAGAATATGATATGAAGTTGTTTAATATAGACCAAAAAAATGATAATGCTCATGATCATCCATCTATGCATGATTAAAAATATGATCTTCTTTTTTTTTTTTGAAAAATGAAGAAAGTATTATATAGATGAAACTATTACCATATTACAATGATATAAATGGCAATCGTAAATGCTGCTTTGAAGAGAGGAGCATTGGGTTTCCTCTCCTTGTCGATTTATCAATGATCCAATTTAATATTTGCTCCCACTTATAACCACAAAAATTCCAAGGTAACACGTGCAAGATTCTACTCCAGATAACCTTAACATAGGAACATTGGGATAATAAATGATCCCTATCCTTATCAGCTATAATACATAATAAACAAATTGTATCAGTATTTTTATACTCTTAAGTTCTTAGTCTGAAGTCTATTCTTGATTGCCAACAAGAGACTAATGAAAAAAAATATCATTCCATAAATTAAACACTCTATACATAATTAAAAAATCATCCTCCAATAGCTTTGGACAACCGTTGCTATTTTTAAATATGTAGAGCTAATCACAATGTTTTATCGACAAGTTTCTCCACTATCCTCAGTAAATATTTTAATTGATAACTTTCCACGCGAATTGTGGAGTACTTACATGTACATATGTATATGTATGTAGAGTGCTAGACTCATATCTACATACTTCAGCGAGTGTTGGCCAAAGGAATTAATGCACTTTTTGCATGAAAAACATACGAAAATAATTGACGTAGCAGAGTAAATACATAGATATAGACATCTCTGCGCTAATTTGTCGTCTCACAAGGAACGGGACCATTGTGCCACTGCCATTGTCTTCTCTCCGTTAATGATCCATGGCGAAAATTTGAAACTGGGGCCTACTTCTCTGGTCCTAATTTTCAAGAGAAAACGACTGCTCAGCCGTAGTTCTTTCTGGAGACACAAGTGGATCATTCCAGCTATATATTTGTGTTCGTCTTCAAATCTCTATCTATCTACATGTGTATCTATGCCCTAAGCTCTGATTTAATCCACATTCTAAGGAAAAATATAAAGTTAAGTTCATGGAAGTTGATGTATTACATGTTCTACTTGTTCCCATGACGTGAAAACATAATGCAAATTCCACGTGCAAACACCTATGTATCAAAGAAGTTCTAAGATGTAGAAATCAATGATTAGAAAAAGGAGTGATAGATTAAGTTGAAAGGTTATTGATGTTTAATTATATTCTAAACCAATTATTATGCAGGAGAACAACACTATAATAAACATGTGAAATAGGCATTGGCTTGTTCGACGGTGAAGCTTTTACATTTTCGAAAACTTTATTGCTCTTTGTACGCTTGAAGAGACCAGTAACATGGACTGGTGTAATTTTGTCATCTTATAGGCACAAAATAAACTAGTACAAGCAATATCATGCCAAAGTTGTAATGTGAGATTGGAACATCTCCTTGAAGATAAGGAAGTGTACAACTATTCATCAATCGTTCACAAGCTTCTATTAACACTAAGCATTGCCTCCTCGTGAAAATTATGCATTGTCCACTAATATGTTATTTAATACCTTATCTTATACTTGTTGGTTAATTAGGAAGCCACTGAAAAGAAATAGACAAGAAGTAGGGGTGGGAGGTGTACCTCTTATGGTGGGTTGGACATTAGAGCAAAAGAACAAAAGACAAACGAATTCAGGGATTCTATACTTATACTTCAATACGTATAACATCCTTCTCAATAGTATTGTCTGCTTGAATCCACATGATTGGTCATATTTATGATCACTTTTCAGCTAAAGTGACCTTTCAGCCAAATTGCACGTCTTCTTTGCCAGTTGTTGGTCTCAATGAGGTGTCTACATTCTTCTATATTGCATGTCTTCTTTACATTACATGTCCATTAGAAGTACACAAAAATCTTGTGGAGGATAGGACTTCGTTTCCTATCATAAGTAGCAATCCCAATTATCTATAAGTTATCTGATTTCCCTTATTGACAACTCTCTTTTTCTTTTGTAGAAACTTTGTACAACACTATAGGAAACTTTTTTTTTTCAGCACTACATGATTTGTGAGAATTGATACTTTTAGAATAATTTCCAAATATATATGGACATATGGTTAAAAGCTCCCTTCTAAATTTTTCTTTTTTGAATTCTTTAGTTTATACGTCTTTATCCCTCACTCAACTGATGGCTCTTCCAATATTCAAGCTCTGGAAGGGGTGATATTGTCTATATCAATAGAAGAAAACCAACCACAAAATAGTCAAATGTCCTGTGTACTGGTCTTGTCGAGAATCTCTTTTCTTTGCGGAAGTGATCGCGTGTTCCGTTAATTCTAACCTCAAAATGTAGCTTGTACCTCCAATGATGAGACAAGACAAAAGACGCAAGTGACCTACAAGGAACATGAACCCAAATACATACAGTTCCAACAGTTTCAGACGTACGAAGACAAAAGTTAACAGCTAGAAACAATGTATCCCTCGAGTAATTGATACCTTTCGAGGGGCTGGTCTGATTATTCAATAATGGATGTGAATAATAATGAACCAAACAGCAAAACTAGCACCACACAGTCAATGGATATTTACAAACGATCTAAGAAGCTCAACCGCTTGACGACTAATCTACCATGATCATCTGAAATCCTTGGTATCTATAAAATATATAAGAAACTCATCCTAATTTCTTTTTTAAATCATTACCTTTCCTAATTTGATCATGACTTTTAAACTTGGTGGAGAAACTTAACACTTTTATAATGCATGCAAGTCCTGATCAACATTAAATACTTAGGTATTAGTTGCCTATGTACGTAGGTATTAATTTAGAATAGGATCATAGTTTAGTAACTTTCTTCTCCACTAAGTTACAATCTTAACGAAGTATATATTATGTTGTTGCATTAAGCTAGCCAAATCGTTGATTTATCATGCTATCAAGTAATAAAAATAAACCAATCACATGGATGACTGCAATACCAAGTGACTTCTATGAGAATTCGATCTGTAGCTGTTTTTTTAAAGTTAAAAAATTGTAATTAATAAAAAAGATCCTGACGAGAACGAAGACAAGTTATACATCCAAACGACAACATTTAAGCAACTCTGAAGACTAACTAAAACTACAACATATGAACGTTACAGGCCTATAGATAATAAACCACAAAGAGTGACTGTTTAGGTAGAAATAAAAAAAAAGTAAAATGCATGTTCCCCTCTCACCCCACCCTACCAAATTAGGGTTGGGTGATTGGCGTCGTCTAGAGGTTCGATAGTCGATCTACTTTAAAAGAGCTCACCTCTAGATCATCTTCGACATCTTGGATCAGAGTTTTGTTCGTAGCATTCAGGATCAACAGTTACCTTTGTATGGGAAGGAATTGACTTTCCAGGTATTTTCTTTCTAGTTTGCAATCCTTAATAATCTAAAAACCCATTCTGTATATTAGTTAACTGATTCTCTATGAAAATACTAGACTAGGGTTAATTGTTTCAGATGTGGTAGCATATAACAATTACTCTCTGATTGCTCTTGTTAATATATAGAGTACCTCTTTTCTAGGTCTTGCTATATTTTGGAATCATCTGTAATTCCTCTCTCACCATATCTCCTTGATGGAGAAGGTGAAAAATGTAATATAGATATGCTCATTGTGCCTAGAACTCTGATTCAGCTTTAGAAGCCATTCCAGTGCTTCTGCGAAAGTTGGACCTGTATTTGAAATAAGACATAACTCTTGTATCTTCTCCCATATAAACTTGGAATAGGGACTGAGAAAGAATAGGTGATTCCTCCTCCCTCTCATATAATACACAACTAGTATCAGAAGTAATGAAATGCATTATGTCCATTGTGCTTAACTTATTAAGCATAGTGTGTTGGACCCCGAACCTTTTATGGAAGCAAGAACTGTTAAGTGAATTATGAGCAGTTATTCATGTGTAAAGAAAGGAGGAATTCATGAAAATTTAATTCAAATGGGAAATATGGTTTAGATACAAGATGGATTATATGTGAAATGTTGGAAG
>JANZLX010000212.1:11398791-11411219 GCA_025531955.1 Erythroxylum orinocense
GTATGCAAGTGAAAGATAGAGGTCGGGATCAGTTCGCGTCTGCATTAGTGTCCCATAGGATTGTATTCCGCCATCTTCATAAAATGATGCGTTCTATTTATAAATGTGGTTCTGTTATTTTGGTTCATTAAATGGTTATTGTAAATTATTGTTGAATGATTGTAATAACTGAAAATGCTTATTTATGAACGTAGGCTTAGATTGTTTACTGTCTATTCCGCGCACATGAGTGTCATGAAAAAGAAAATTTTATATTGAGTTTCGACTGACTGATGTAGCACGCCACCCTCGCGGGGCATGGACTCGGATATCACCAATGATGTTGGGTTCGGATCACACGGGAGTGGGGTGTTACACCATGCATACACAGACTTACGCACATAACGACTTCTGCCGTCAGCTAACACCACGCATACACCTGTCTCACACGCTCCTTTACTGTAGCTAAAAGTGACAAATCAATGTTGTCCAAGCCTACTTTGGCCAAACGTTGCACACTACACAGTACCACACCTCCACCGTAGCTCCTCTCTGCTTGGTGTGACAATTTTAATTCATGTCTCTTGTTCACTCCTATACACTCACAAAACCCTTCCAAATTCATACCTTTACTACATCGTTTATGTTCTTCTCTTCAATTCCAGGCCCACAAGCCATGTATCTCTCCTTTCTCTCCCATGTCGTTGTTTCCTAGCTGAAGTGACTAATTAATTGTGTTGGTCCATGCTTCTGTAGCTCAAAAACTCCTCCAAGCCTCCTTTTCATGCTACGCTATCGTTTTCTCCTTGTTGCCTATGTTGCTAACGTTTTTCTTTTATCCTGCTTGCATTTTAGACTGTTGTTTTATAATGTGTGTTTCTTCTTTGGCTCTATGGATCACTCTTCTAATCTTTTTGAGCTCTAATTTTTTTTCAAGTACGCTGCAATAAAAATTACTAATAAAGTAGCATCAATTGTCTAAAAATAAATTTATCATAGTTAAACCAAGATACGACAATTTTCCCCCCTATAAACACAATTTAAATGTAAGACACAATAATTTGAATAATAATCAAATAAAACCATAAAAAACCACTTTTAGTGACAAAAACCCATCCAAATGATATGAAAATATATATGAACAAGTGAGTTTGTCATATATATCCTATTTGGCCTCTTAATTTTCCTTTTATAATGTAAAATTAAGATTTTGTAACCATACACGATCAATTACATGGTTGTAGGTGATCAAATATATTAATTTTCCAGAAATAACAAAGTTACACATTCACATTTAGATACACAACCAAGATAAACGGCTGTGTAACTCACCTACATATCCATGTAAGTCTTCATATGCTGTGTAGGACATAGATATGATTGAAACATTGTCCTTGAGTTTGTACACATTTTCAGTGTTATATGTTCCCATATATGATTGTGTAAGTCATAGTAGCTCAAATTCTTCATCCTTTGTCCTATTTACACCTTAACTCATCTCCTTTTTGCTCCACGAAAGTGAATGAGATTGAATATCAATATAACTTCACCAAGGGTGTGAATTTAGCTTATTTTGATTCTTGTCCTCCAACTTGTACCTAAACCAACATAAGTATTTTAGGCATAATATAACATTAATCACCAAGCATTAGGGAATAAATAAATAAACAATTAAGCACATATTAAGTTCCCATAAACTTAACTTTTGACCATCTTTGAGCAAAACTAAAGACCAAAATCAAAATCAAAACACTTACTCCTTGACCATATTTCCTAAGAATAGACAGTCATAAGAAAAGAGGAATAATTTTTAAAACCTATAGTAAGAATTAAACATTCAATGTTTTGGCTTATGGTTAATCAATAACTATTCCCTTCAAAAATTGAGCAATCTAGGGGTAGGCTTTGATAAGTTTTGTTTAAAATTAAGATCAATCTATAGGCACACTCAAACATCTTTCGTGATTAAGACATTCGATGACTTTTAATCTTTTCAGTTCTTCACCACTAAAGTGTCATATACATAACAAAAATCAAAGGACTTTTTAAACTTGTAATGGGGCTAAAGGCTAAAGTAAGAAATATTTAGGTCATCTAATTCAAAATTCATTAAAACTAATAAAGTAGGAAAATCATTTAATTAGGTATCAAGTGAAAATATTAACATCCAATCAAGTCTGGGAACTATAATCTTTGATGAATGTAAGAACTTTATTCCACAAATTAGATCCAAACCTTCAAACTACAAACCATATGAGGCACAAAAAACTAAAAGGAATCACCTATAATAATAATGATGAACAACCCACTATAATGATAAGGAATGATCCTTCATAATAACTTTTCCCTTATTTACACTATAATCAAATCACTCATTCTATGCAATTTTAGGAGGAGAGATTAACATAAATTACTTATAAAACAAATGATTTTCCTCATCGATAACTTCTTTCCTTTTACTCTCTTTTTCTTTTCTTTTCTCTCTTTTCTTAATAAAGACCAAAAAAAGAGAAAAATCGAAAGAAACTACATCAATGATGGAACTCATTTAATAGGAAATAAAAAATCATCTTCCATCAATTATAACCAACCAACATATATAAGCGCCTCCACACTTGTTCTCTTGTGCATCCATAAATATCAACAATCACAAATGCTCCACTAGCTTTAAGACTTAGGTAAGACATTTTTTTAATGCTTATAATGTGGTTAATACATAAAGAAAAGGTTAATAAAGCTTAGAGGACATAACAATAGGATAAATCATGTCATTGGTTATGCTATTTGGCCATTGTAGCTTGCAAAATAGATAATGCCTATATCATTTCTATGTTAATACATATGATAAAAATGTGGTCTCGAATAGAAAATCAAGGTAAAGTCAGGATGTACATGTCATAAAGGCCACATATAAACAAAAGTCAATGAGAATGATATGGATGTGTTAGTCTAAAAGGATAAAAATCTCACTAGCTTATATCTACCCACTAGTCATTACTATTCTAAAAGAAATGTACATTAACCAACCACAAGAGTAAAAGTACATGCCTAAATTTCCATGAATTGTTTTGTTTAATTCCACTCTCTTATTATAATTGTATAATCCTAGTAATAATAGAAAAAGAGAGAATGGTTTATATATATATACATATATATATATATATATATATATATATACATATATATATATATATTAAAAATTAAAAATATTTAATTCTTATCAGTTGCACTGGGCCCGTGTATCTCCATCTATGCACCCACCACTTGCTTCTAAGTTTTCCTCACCACTAAAGGAGTTGAAGAAGAGGGAGGTAAGGTCTAGGTATTAGCCAAAGAGGGCTAAGAGGGTGATACAATTAGGGGTTGTGGCATCAGAGAGGATTGGAGTAATGGAGGAAAAGGATCACTAGCTGCAAGTGAGGTTGAGGCAGAGGGTAGAGGAGGAAAATCTTTCACAGGATTGATTTGCTTTATAGTGAAATAGGTTGTCTGCATTGTCTAAAAGGAGAGCTACCCTATTAGGTAGCTAAATAGAGAAATGGCAGGAACTAAAAGAGGATAAGAAAAATGGGCAGGAGGGGATACAAGAGGATGAAAGACCTTAATACCCTTGTCACAAGGCAATGAAATATTTAATTATGAAGAAGAGACTTAGGGGTGTGCTGAGGGAGTGGAGGAGAGTTTGTGTGATCAGAGAAAGATGGAGGTTAGAGAGATGATGGAGAACATCTCACTAACCCATGGTTAATCAAAATGATTGTTGTATTATCTGTAGCTGTTGTTGTCAAACTAGAAAATGTGTTAGTTGCGGACCAAATTATGATTACGATTACAGTTATTGCAGACCAAATCATACTTACGATTACAGCTAAACATCAAAAGACAACTACAGGAAAAAGTAAGGATTCAACTCCTCTCACGTTTTCATCGTTGAACAAAGTTGTTTTCTTCTCTCCAAATCACGTTTATTGATTTAAGGAAAACGACGTGAAGCAAGACTGAATTGTTTGCTTTTGGCTTTAAACATATGCAGTGTAGCTTATTGAATGTTAAATTAGTTCTGAAACCTTTGGTTCAGTTGGTAGAGTGACTAAAGTATTTTAACTCCCTGCATTTGCAAATTAGGTAAGGACTTATGTACTAAGGAATTTGTGTTTATTACACTAAAGTAAAAAAAAAAAGAACTTTTCTTAGAAAGAGTGGTCTTACAAAATTCATCAATACCTTCCTACAAGATAAGACAGTTTTTGGCTTTTTCTGCAGTATCTCGTTATCCTAAAGAGATTCCATATTATCCTTGTAGGAAGGAGTAAATTAAAGACATAAGGGCTTTCTAATGATTACTTGAATTGGCAAAAAAAAAAAAAAAAAAAAAGCTACAGTAGAAAACTCACTGGAGGACTGATGAAGCTTGACAGGGTTTATGGTACAAAATCAGTCTACCTACCAATACCACCATAAGATGGAGGGATATATGAATAATGGATTCTGAAGAATCGTTTCGCCTGTCAACTTCAGAGTAAATGAGTTGGAGCAAATATTGTGTATCAGTGTTGACGAAAGCGATGTTTGATCTACCCAAGACATCCATCTTAAAAATGGCCTGCATAAAGCAAACCAAGCTGTGGATTAATTTATAACTTCTCAACCACCTGCATGTCCATTGGCAAAATAATAAAACATCTCCTTGGAACCACGAAGAGAAGTATAATTTAGCCGATGATTAAAGCAAGCTATTCTTATGGGAAAATCCTATCGATTAAAAATGCTAAGCACCAAATCGAAGACGTAGAAGTTCATTACTAGAAATTAAAATTTCTTACATTTCATAGAGTATGATTATTTAGTGATTGGTCCCAAGTTTGGTTAGGAAGATTAACCACTTCTGCCAGATATCATACATGAAAAAGCAGATGTGCAGTGCCCATCGGATTAGTACAGTTGTCATCTGCAGTTTCACTTGCAGTACTATTCAGCTACATAAACTCCCATGTCCCTCATCCCATCCAACTGCAGAGCTGTACAAAGAGGTAGATATTCAAACCCGGCAGGTCTCAAGTTTTGAGACAAGATTCGAATGGGATCAAATCAGGCCAGACCTACCAATTTCGAAGCCCAAATATTTTTTTTAATAAAGTTAAACCTACCTGAAAATCCATTCAATTTAAATTTCAACAGTGTGATTTCTAGTCAGACCAGACCCAAAAATGTTTATCAAATTAAAAGACAACTGATAAAAGAAAACATTGTAAAAGTTATTGGCACCAAAAAATGAATACATAAATTGGAAAATAAATATAGGAAAACCAACTATTTCGTTACGCTGCTATGTACAGGAAATGAATTATACGTGAAATTTTTTTTTCTAATCTGTTGATCGCTTCTAAGTTCCTAAACAAGCAACTAGCATGCCCTCCTACGTAATTTTCTATACTCTACCTAAGGATAGAAAGTCATGAATGGAAAATACAAATCAACTTATATGTACCCAAATGAAAGAATGAGAGAGGAAAATCTCTTGATGGATTAAAATCAACATAATGGACATTATATCACAGCAAACGTCGCCATTTTGGAAATGGACGGCATCCAAAACCATATGAGCATTGCCAAATGGACTAGACTTTCTGAGCTTCTGATTCCTGTCTCTGTGGGCGCAAAAGTCTTTGAATCGACTGTGTTAGAGGTTCAAGAGCAAAGCAACAACCAACTGCTTTGCATGTCAAAATAATCTCACTTAGTCAACCTCCTTTGCAGTCTTAAGCACCTGTCCTCCATATTATAAGAAGGCCATCAGGTAAAATACTGATATTTGCAATTTTCTGATGCATGATTTTATTTAATATGATGAATCATGAGATCCTTGGACGATCAAAGTTATACGCTTGGCACTCTCTGCCCGAAAGCTATCTCCTTTAAATCCAATCTGGAAGTAGAAGTCATTGTAAAACACCTCAAAAACTTGCTCCAGTCGGAATTGAGCAAAACATTTTAACAGTGCACCATTTTCCTACCGAGAAGCTAAGCTTATACAAGTATGCAGGAGGTTACCTCACTAGAGCTATCGGGGGGAAACCATCTCGAAAGCACCCCTAGATGCACGACTGCAGGAATCAATTTGAAAAGCAATGGTGTAGTCACCTGTACAAAGAACTTTGTCAGCATTGTTCCTCAACTAGATACGTTACAATCATCAATAGTACAAAATGTCAAGTAAAAAAATGCTTAAGTTCTCTTTAAAAGCAGAACAAAGGAATTTTCTAAATTCATCTTTAATAAATAATTTTAAAAAAAGAATTTTCGTTGAAATAGTCATTACGGTAAAGAAAAAAGAAAAGGTCGCATGAAACTAGATGGAGTCCCGTCCATGTACTTGCAAACCTCTTCAACAACATAAACAAGAACCCAAGAACTCCAGACATTGACTGCTGGTATAAAGTACAGTTTTCACATTGTCCAGAAACATACAAGAAGATGCTTGAGAACATACCAAACTCAGAGCTGTGGTTCCAAGTAGCAGTCGATACAATTTGCCCTGCAACACCCAAAGAACTTTCACTACATTTACATTAAAGACGGTGCATATGACAACTATCAGACGTGAACATGTGTGTGCACAGTGCATATGAATCAACTACGATCTACTTTTGGAGTTAAATGCTAGCAATTCTCCTTCTGGTCTCTTTGAATTTTGAAGCTCTACGGAAAGGAAACTTTCTTTTCTTTTAGGGTGAAATACAGAAAAGGAATTTCTATCACTATCACTTAATTATTCAAATTGAGAATCAGCGGTAAAGCAAAGAAGACCATTTAACTCTAGAAGATGTGGTCTTACCCCCATAACCTAATTGTGGAGTTTATAGCTCCACAAATAATTTTTTTTCTTTTATCTATAAGTTAGAAAAGAAGAAATCATATTTTCTAAAAGAAAAAACATTAAGTACCAACCTCAACAAGATGAACATTAGATGCACGACTTAGAAGAACAAAAGCAAATTCCCCTATTTGTGCCAGAGACATTCCAACCTTCACATACAAATACATTTGAGGATCTTCTATAAGAGGAACATTTAGAATTCAAAACAAAAATGTTGTCACATTCCAACAAATACTTACAAGAATGGAAGTTTTATTGCCGTATCCAAATCCCTTGACAACAGCAGCCACCACAGTAGTTTTTAAAATAATAACCAACAATACAGCTGCTAGTAAAATATCCACATGATTCCAGAGGAAGTGAATATGTATCAACATCCCAATGCTTGCTAGAAATAGAGCCGCAAAGAAATTACGAATTGGTTCAACCTGAAAATTAACCAATTCCAATGAGTGCATAAAAAAGGAGACTTTTCCTTTAAATAACAGAATTACAAGAAAATAAATAGAGTAGAAAAGGAAACACAAACTTTAATGGAGAGATAAGAAAAGGAAATTTATAAACAATTGACTCGTTTTGTCTCAACGAATTCTATCATTAAAGCTGAGAGATTCTATCACTATGATCTTCTGAATCAGAACAAAAAGCCTTAACTTGTTCAAGCGTATGTTGAGAAAGATCTGTTGTTGATATCATCACTCCCGCAGCAAAAGATCCCAGTTCAAGGCTAAGGCCCAGCTTATCACTACACTGAAATGTCAAATCAATTTATAACATAACATGTATGGATCCAGTTATCTCGGGTACAATTTGATTGGTGGGATGAGATTCGTCTTTTATTCAATTTTGGTTTCTGCTCTTGAAAAACTACAAGCAAAACTAAATAGCATACACAAACTGAATAGAAAAGCAAATAAATCACATAAACAAAAGACAAATTCAGGAACCAGGCTTACCCAAGCAACAAGCAAGCAGAATGCCACTGACGCCAACTGATAGAGTTCATTATTCTGCATAAGCACAACTTTTACTCAGAAACTTACCATCATAAAGCATATAGATGAAGCAAATGGACTAGGTTTACCTGTGATGATAACTTTGTCATAAGTTTCAAAAACCTTGATACACAAGTACGTGATACTATGGTCAGAATCGCCAAAAAGGCAACTAAAAGCACAATCCTGAAAAGCATGAGTATAACGTGTGAGTATGAAAAATAGGATAACACAGTGAATATGTTACATAGTGAATTAACTCAATTTCATGACAATATCCATCAATCATGCCATATGAATATGAGAATCCCTTGAAGATCCATCCTACCATTGCATAACCTTGAAGCATCCAGCAAAAACAGTTGATAATGCCAGCAAGCTGAAAGCTTAATTTTCACATTTTTAGCTGGGGATATTTATGTTATTATTTACATCTCAAACTCATATATATGAGTGATTAACGGGTGTAGAAAATAAGTGACTACAACCCTATTCTATTCAGAATTTTCCCTATTCTGAAATCTTCATGTTATCAGAGCCATATTGCTAACCCTAGCCCATCCGCAGCCTATATCTTTGCATATTTCAGCCGAAACCCTATGGACATGTCTGGTGGAAAGAAGAATCTTTTTAAGTCTATGACTGAACATACCACGTTACAAATCAGTCCAGTTAAACTAGATGAAACAGATTATCTTGCTTGGTAGCAGTAATGATTATTGTTTATCCAGACTAGGGGATTGCAAGGCTATATCAATAATAGAAAAATAAAACCAGATGAAACTGATCTAGTACGCAGCAAATGGGACTCAAAAAACTCTCTCATCATATCATGGCTGATCAACTCAAACGTTATCTTCTCCTAGATTTGGGATGCAGCTGCCCAAACTTACTCCCTATCAGGTAATGACGCCCAAATATATAAGCTGTGGAAAAAAGTTCATGAAGCCAAACGAGGTTAGATGACTTGACGCCCAAATATATAAGCTGCGGAAAAAAGGTCATGATGCCAAACAAGGTGAGATGACTATTGCCCCATATTTTTCTAAACTTAGTGGTTTATTGCAAGAATTTGACTATTATCAGGATTTTCAAGCATCCTGTACAACTGATGCAACAAAGTTCCATAAATTAATTGTAAAGGAACATATGTATGACTCCCTAGCAAGATTGAATGATGTATTTGATAAGATTGGAATAAAAGTTCTTGGGTATGATCCTTTTCCCTCCTTGAGGCAAGCATAGAGTTATGTGCAACAGGAAGAGAGTAGATGTAATGCTATGGTGCCAGTTGTTTCTACTGAATGATTAGTTATGATGGTCGATGCATCTACCATAAATACATCTAGAGGTGATTCCATGAATGGGTAGAACAAGATAATAGAAAGTGTGATTACTGTAGAAAATTGAGACATACCAAGGACACATGTTGAAAACTTCATGGTCGTCCAATACGTGGTCGAGGTCGTAAAAAGTTTGGGAGCACAAAACCTCAAGCCCACATGTCTTAAACTCTTGATACTGAGCTGCCAAGAGAAATCAATCCTTATGGTGGAATTTCCAACGAAGAACTGAAAACTTTCAAACTTCTTATGGCAAAGCTTGAGTCTCCTTCCACCACAACTACTACTTCCACTTCTTCCTTTTATCTTGTACATTCTTGTTGAGTTGTATATAGCTGTATAGTGATAAAATAGGAAGTTATTTACTGCTATTGGTTGTATTTCCAATTCTAGGGCTAGGTATCAACAATTTATGCATGTATTTTCATCAAAGTATATACGATAATAAGAAGAGTTCTCTGAGTTTAACATGGTATCAGAGCTGGGGTTTTATGATTTTCCGATTCCTTGCCGATCAATTTCCGGCAAAGTTCAGACTTCATTAATCTGGTGTTAGATCAAAAATCTAAAATCACCAACGTGTTCCTCTCTCAATCACCGGCAGAACACCAGAATCGCGTCATCGATCGTTGCTCCAAGAGTCATCATGCATCGCTCATTGCTTCGGTGTTTGGTTTTCCGATATCCCTCTTCGGTGCGCGTCTCATCTCACTGCCACCACTCATTTGATCAAACAACGCCAACTAGTAGTTTCCCGTGCCCTCAACAAATTTCGCTGTCGGAAAAAGTCACAGAAAGTTGTCAAGAAGCTGCCCTCTTACCGATCTCTATCTCTGGCGAGTGTGACTTGTCACCGTCAGTGCCAACAAACTCATCATTCAACGGTGAGCTGATCCCCTTGAGTTTCCCTTTTGTTCGGTGTCAGGTCACCGGAAAATTAGCCCAATAGTCACCAAAAAAAAATTTTCAAAAGTTTTTCCGTTCATGGCTCCTACAAATTTCAGGTCTCAATCAGGTGCTCTTCCCTTTATTTATCTTCCCTCAATTACGACAAAGAAACTAGTAGGAAATTCTAACTATACCTCATTGGCTACCTATGAGTCAAGGCCTAGCCAATCACTTAACTACTAGGGTTGAGGATATTCAAACAAATAAATCCACTTCAGCTCAAATTGATGCATTATTATGTAGTATGTTATGGCAAACAATTAATCCTCAACTCCACCTTATTTAAAAGGCATGCAAAACTTGTGTTGAGATATGGAGTTAAGCAAAATTACTTTATACTAATGACATTCAGAGATTGTATTGTGTAGTATCAAACCTGGTTAATCTCAAACAACAAGATATGAACATGTCTGAATTTCTTAGTAGAATGGCCTCCTTGAAAACATAATTCAACCTATTACTACCTACTGGTAAATCTGTAGCAGAAGATCTTGCACAACATAAGTTTTTTATGGTTCTTACTCTTACTACTATCAGCCCTAAACTTACTTCGGTATGAGATCAGATTTTGGCAAGTCCTACAATAACTTCTCTTGATGAAGTATTTGCTCGCTTACTGCATGTTTTGTCACGTAGCATTATGATAGGATCTCCCTCAGTTAATTCTTCCACTTTGGCCTCTCAGTCTTAGAGTATTAATAGAGTAGAGCAAGGAGATCGCGGTGGTCGACCCAAACGTCATTATTGTCATCAATGGGGACATAATAAGGATAAATGTTATAAATTGCATGGTCGATCTCGAGCTGCTAATGTTGTTCTTACTGATTAGTCTGACCCTCAATCTGAGTCCTCTACTCAGTCATCGTTGACTCTTACTCGTACTGATTATGAAGAGTATCTCAAGTATCAGGCAACTAAGCAGTCTTCCTCATTTGTTGCTTCGATAGCTCATTCAAGTAATTCCGTAGCATGCCTCACTAAGTCTTTCCCTTGGGTACTTGATTCTAGTGCTTCTAATCATATTTCTAGTAACCCACATTTACTCTCTTGCTTTACTAACATGACATCTTTTCCTCCTCTTACTTTAGCTAATGGGACTCAAACAATTGTTAAAGTTGTGGGTTCTGCTCAACCACTTCCATCCTTGCATTTAGAATCTGTTCTTTATATTCCTAATTACCCCTTTAATCTTGTATCCGTCAATAAACTTACACGCGAATATTTAACACTAATATTCGTGTGTTGAAAAGTGATAATGCTCGTGAATATTTGTCTATTCCCTTCACTCAATTTATGTCTTCGCAAGGAATTCTTCATCAGACCTCATATGCTTATACACCACAATACAATGAGATAGCTAAACGTAAGAATAGACATCTCATAGAATTTGCTCGTACCTTGCTTTCACACAATCAGGTTCCATCATCACAATACTGGGTAGATGTTGTCTCAACTGCTTGCTTCTTGATTAATCGCATGCCTTCATCCAGTCTACAAAATCAGGTACCCCATTCCATCTTGTTTCCTGACCAACCATTATTCTCCCTTCCACCACTGAGTCTTTGGTTGCACATGTTTCATTCATATCTTTTCCCCTATTCAAGATAAACTGTCAGCTAAATCGACCAAATGTATTTTCCTAGGTTACTCACATCTTCAAAAAGGTTATAAGTGTTATTCTCCATCAACACATCGATATTTTGTTTTTGCTGATGTTACATTCTTTGAATCTTCTCAATTCTACTCATCATCTCCAACAGATATCACATTTATCCTAACGATACGACCCCTGTGAGGCTCCTGTTGATTCAGTTCTTGCTCCAAATTCCTCGCTTGCTATAGGTCTACCTCTTTAAGATTAGTTTCCCATTGCCATTCGCAAAGGTACATGTTACATTGGCAACCCTTATCCTATTTATAATTTTCTTATTTATCATCATTTATCACCAACATATTTTGCTTTTGTATCCACCATCTCTTCTGTCTCTTTTCCTTCTAATGTACATGAGGGCCTTAGTGATCCCGGGTGGCATCGAGCAATGGTTGAAGAAATGACTACTTAACATAATAATGATACTTGGGAGTTAGCTCCGTTGCCACCAAGTCATTCCACTGTTGGTTGTCGTTGGATATATACGATCAAAGTTGGTCCAAATGGTCAAGTTGATCGACTAAAGGCACGTTTGGTGGCTAAAGGGTATGCACAGACTTATGGGTTGGATTATTATGAAACTTTTTCTCCTATGCCCAAAATTCTTTTGTTCGCTTGTTTTTATCCATGGCTGC
>JANZLX010000212.1:11433693-11445254 GCA_025531955.1 Erythroxylum orinocense
TCAAGAGACAAAGCAATTTACACAGAGTAAGTTATATCTCTCATTCAAACGTTGTCATAGTCGTGCCTTTATATATCCTCTCTTGAATAACTACCATTAGTGGTTATTCTCACATGTTGACGTTTAGACCCATCATGGGTGTAAAACCATCAACATATCATTTCCTTGATCAGTTGTAAATTAGAGGCTCTTGACAGAATAATTTTCCTAGTCCAGCTTTGAAGACTCTGCATTACAGAGTGATCACTTTGCTTATCATGCTTGAATGTCTTCGTATTTCTTTCCTGTCAAATATTATGTACTAAGCATCCAAATGTTATGAACGCAGTATAAGGTCTAGAGTTCCCAGGCTATTCTAACATGTCATTCCATTCATTATACTGGCAAGTTAACACTACAACAAACAAGATTATAGTCAATGAGCAAAAACATAGTCAATTTGTCAAAAACAGATAATTATTTATGATGTTTCCATTTTGTAGCGTGAACATTCACTACAAGAAATATAAGGTTTATCGACGATTTTAACCGATGCTAAATCGAAGTATTCCGTCGGTAATAATATTTTAATTACAGGTAATGATTTTAAGTTTGTTAAGAAAACTATAAAATGGTTGTCATATGAATTTAAAATGAAAATCATGAGTGAAGATGTGTGCATCCTGAAACTAAAGATTTGAAGACATCAACCAAAAAATTGCTTTCACTTTCATAAATGACATATCTTTAGAGAATTCAAATGACATTCTGTATTAAAAATTACACACGAATTGATTTGTGCAATAACACCACAAGAAAAGCAAGAAATGAGGGAACTTTTTTTTATCTCAATGTACTTGGAAGTCTTATATATGTAAATGATATGTAAAAGAGTAAGTATTGGCTAAAATATTAAAACTATGAGCATATATTAGTTAAATCCATCCCAGACTCATTAAAAGCAGTAAAGAGAATACTGAGGCATAATAAAAGCTATACATGATTACATATTATGTTATTAAGGTAATGACTTAGGTTTATAAAGTTATGTGGATAGAAATTAGAGATGAGATTTAGATGGAAGAAATTTTTCCGTAAGGTTTGTTTCCTCATTCAATAATGGTACAACATCATAGAGTTGTAAAAAATAATCTTGTATTACTTTATCTATAATGAAAGTTGTATTTATAGCATTTTTTATTGCATTACAATATATGGTTTTATTTAGCCGTTTCTTAATTCATTGGGAAATTACTAAAACTAGCTTGATGTAGTACTAATCAAATATGATAGTCAAGTATCAATCACTTATACAAAAGATTTCAAATTTTATTACAAAACTAAGTATGAAGATGCCAAGTATAAATTTGTGGAGGACATAGTCGTATGAGGTGAAGTGACCATGAAGTATATCTCTACATTTAAATGTGAAGTCACTAACATTAAATATATATTGTTTATTTTACGATAAGCATTATGTGACATTTGATTCTAAACTATATTTCATTTGTATGAAATATTTAAATGTGAATATAGATAGGCTATATTAGAAAACATATGAAAAGTCTTAAGTATAATGCTATACTTATCATCAATTTAAGCATTATTCTTAAGAATGCAAAATGATGTTAATTATGATGTAAATACCATGCATAAAATGTTTATTTCAGATTTTTCCAATATTTACTAGGGTACTTAATTAGGATCTCTAATATATAAGTATAATAATGCTTCTTAATGTAGCTAATTAATTATACAAGTGACAATGATCTTCTTCAATTATTATACGTGACCCCTAAATATGCATATACACTCACCCATAAACTCATTCTCTGATACAAATCAGCTCCATCTTCACAAATTAACAAAAATTTCTAACAGGAGGCATTTCATCAAACACCTCATATGCATCAACAAATCATCCCACCTTCAAAAAGAAATTTGAGAACTTAACCTTCTAACATTAACATTTCAACCTAAAATGTTGTTACCCATTCATAAAAGACTTAAACATACCAAACAAATAACTCAAACAAACCTAAAAAAATCACATTATTAACAACATACGTATGGGTGGGGGTGGGAAGGAAAACAAAAGCAAATGGTGGGAGAAGACCTACCCCTTCCGACGCACCACCACCATTCCACAACGTCGACGAAGACGAACAACTAACCCACAACAACACATCGGAGGAGAAGACACAGACATAGCAGGGAGGAGAAGAACAGAGAAGGAGAGTCAATGGTAGGGGGGAACTAATTTGGGGCTTATAACGTTATCAAATCGTTTTCTTCAACTTAATAATGTTCAACCACAAGCAGACGACGTTGTATAGTTTTTTCATGTTACCAACTAAAATTTTCATTGTTAAATGCCATTGGTAATATCAAACTACATTAACTCGCCATCAATTCCCGCATTTCTTCTCCAACAATATTGTTCCCGTTGTTAAATTATTTTTTCCAGTCAATATTACCGACGAATATGTTAATTATGTTGGTAATTTTCGACGGTTTATTTTCTATTGTTATTTTTCTGTCCCCAATTCCTTTTCTCCTTGTAGTGATCAGTACTATTAACTATGAGGTTAATGGTAGACAATATTTATAAAACGTTAAAAGTTAGTATTTTATCATCAATTTTTAAAGTTCAAGTTAGTATAGTAAAATTAAGTAAAGTTTAACATTTTTTAATAACTTGCCTAAATGATTAAGATATTTTTTTATTCTTTTCACTCTCTTATTTTCATACACTAGTTTTACCATTCTTGAAGCTAATTTTCAATGTTTGCTTTGTAAAATTATATCCCTTCATTTTTGGATAAAAAGCAACTGCTTGATGATTAAGTATATATATATAACATATCACTTACAATCCCAACAAAATTGTCTTTCTTAATTAACATATTAATAATCCAAACATATAACCCCCAAATATATTATTAATCCCTATATATATATATTTCGATTCATCCTCTTTTTCCAACGGTTTCCTAATTGGACATTGAACCCATTTCATATGATAGGAGTTGTTAGTGTATTGAGCGCTGCTCTGCTATGCGCTATTCATGGGGTTATTGTAGAAAATAGCTTATTTGAGGACGGTAATAGTGCAAATACATTACGTGCGTTTAACTCAAC
Organism: Erythroxylum orinocense; assembly: GCA_025531955.1. Classification (NCBI taxonomy): domain Eukaryota; kingdom Viridiplantae; phylum Streptophyta; class Magnoliopsida; order Malpighiales; family Erythroxylaceae; genus Erythroxylum; species Erythroxylum orinocense. The sequence goes on from JANZLX010000212.1 coordinate 11,436,814, forward strand.
TCAAGCCAAAGAAACTCTTTCTATTGTTTCTCAATCGTCCATTGAACTTAAAGTAATTCATATACATTAAACTTAGAGTAATTTATACAACTAAATGATAGTAAAAACTCAATAAGGCTATAGGACTTACTTTTGAACCCACTTCAAGTTAGGATGATTAATCAATGAATCTTGGGGCACCCAGTCTAGTTTTCTTATGTTTATTTCTGTTTTACTTTTGTACAAAAGAAATGAGCCTCCATTTTTTTACTGCACATTTAGAAGCTGTTTTCTTTCACTCATATAACCATCTAATTAAATTCATCATCCCAAATGGTGAATAAAAAATGAAGATATCCTATTTAACTCATTTCGACTTTTTTTATTTTATCGTTCTAAGTTAGCTGGTTCAATCCAGCCTATTCTTGAAATAAACAACCCGCACATACTCCCTTTCCAAAAAAAAAATCAATACACCAAGTACTACACTTAGATTTATTGGATTTGTTGCTAACATATCGATGTTAAACCCGAAACTCCCAGCAGACGGCCAGTGACCCAAGGCAACGAAAGAATCGGTTATGTTTTTCATAGGATCTCCTCTTTTTTGATAGACAGATCCATTGTCTATTTTTTTGTTATTATTATTCTATAATATAATAATATTCCTCTTCATATGTTTAACGGTTTAGGGAATGGAAACTGAACTGCCTTTTGGCTTTCCTTGAAACCAATTTTCGATTTTTGAACCCATCTTTAAATAACTCGAAAAAACAATTAATAAATTGAAAAATAATTTTTTCAAACGTATGAAATTAAAGTACCTTGTCTCTCACTCCTAGATCGATTCGAAATTGAATAGAAAAGTTTTGATAAATCATTGATTCATCTGGTATTGAAATATATGTTTATCCTCTAAGCAAATATAGGATTCATTTAGAAATTGACTAGATCGAAAAATTATGATGTTAAAAAAAAATATAAATCCAATGTCACATTCAGTAAAGATTTATGATACATGTATTGGATGTACTCAATGTTTCTGAGCCTATTCCATGGATGTATTAGAAATGACACCTTGGGACGGATGTAAAGCTAAGCAAATTGCTTCTGCTCCAAGAACGGAGGATTGTGTTGGTTGTAAGAGGTGCGAATCCGCCTGCCCAACAGATTTCCTGAGTATTCGAGTCTATTTATGGCATGAAACAACTCGCAGCATGGGTCTAGTTTACTGATTCTTTATAGAAAACCTAGTATGAATACTGCAAAAAAATCTCTTTTTTTTAGGAATTGTTGTTCATTTCAATTAATTTCAAATAAGACCAATAAATAGAACTGAGATTATAGTTAAAGTTGCTAGTAGAAAACCGAAATAACTAGTTATAGTAGGCATGAAGAGGCAAAATTAAATAAATATCTTTCAAAATCAAGAAAATCCCATATCATAAAATCCAAAATTGGATAAAAATAACCAAAACTATATATATAGGGATTAATAATGTATTTGGGGGTCATGTGATTGGATTATTAATATGTTAATTAGGAAAGACAATTTTGTTGGGATTGTAAGTGACATGGTTTTATTACAACATGAAATTAAAACTTTTTAAGTTTATTTGATATTCTTATGTTTGATGTAATTTGATCCTTTCATTGATTTGATTCAAAGTTTAATTCTGGGTGTAACAGTGAAAACGAAGAGAAATTAATGCAATGAAATGTTTGATCTTTATGAGAGTATTTTTTATCCAGTTTCTGCATTATTATTTTTGTAAATACATAACATCAAAATAAAATTTATTATTTATACATAAATTTTGTATTTATTGTTTAATAGTCACCAAAGTGGCCAAAATATGATGATGACATTTGTAAATAAATAAAAGGTCAATTATTAATATTACTTAACAAAATTCCTATGAGTAAAGTAAATGATAGATTATTGTTTACCATCTCATAGCCTTGTGATTCACACAAAGGTGAATTTAATCATTATATGAGAGAGGAAATATAAAGGGAGTAAATTAACTTTTTTGAGTAAATATATTTTTATATCCAAAGAAAACATATATGTTTAATTGGGAATATTTATTTCCTTATGATTGATTGTCATTGACATTTAAATTATGATAATGTACTGTAATATCCATTAAATAAGAAATAAATATCTTTATGGAAAATCATACAAATGCTTTAGTGGAAGATGTAGGGACTTATCGTTTGATCCTAAATTTTAGGCATCAACTAAATCTTTTGGAAACTGTTTATGTTCCTTCAATCTATGGGAACCTAATTTTTGTTCCAAAACTTGATGTTATTAGGTTTAAAGGAGATCTTAGATATGGGTTTTTCAATTTATTTAAGAATATTTATTGGTTCTATTGTTCTTAATGATAGTTTCTAAAAATTAAAACTTGATAATAAATTTGATCAATCTTTGCTTATTATTTATGGTAATTTTGGAATTAAACATGGTGAATAGATGAAAATTTTGCCTACTTATAGCATAGATGTTTAGGTTATATATCCAAAGAAAGATTGAAAAGATTAGTAAAAAAATGATATTCTTTTAAATCTAGATGTTACTAATATAAGTATACATGTAAGTTGCATTAAGGGAAAACAAACCAAACATAATAAGAAAGGAGCCACAATAAGTACTCACATTCTTAAGATTATACACCTTGATATTGTGAAACTTTTGATATTTCATCTTTTGGTAGAAAAATATTTTATTACCTTTATTGACAATTTCTTATGATATAGTTATGTCTATTTGCTTTATAAAACATTTCAAGCATTAAATGCCCTTAATGTATACATAACTGAGGTTAAAAGGTAATTAGAAAAATGTTAAAATTATAAGATCTGATACAAGAGTGGATAATATAAGAAATATGATAAGTTAAGACAATGTCAAGATCCATTTATAAAGCTCTTCAAAAGACATGACATATGTGAATATTATACTATGCTAAACACATCTTAACTAAATAGCGTGGTAGCAAGGTATAATAGGGCATTAATGAATATGATTAGAGGCATGATAAATAACCCCTCACTACTTACTTCTTTAAGGATTTATGCCTTTAAAACTGCTATATATTTATTGAACGTGATCCCCAGGTAAGACATTCCATAAAACTCCTTTTGAACTGTGGACTAAAAGGAGACTTAGTTTAATACATTCGTATGTTTAGGATTGTCCAACAGAGTCAAGGATCTATAATCCATATGAAAAGAAAATAGATTATCAAATGATTAATGATTACTTTATAGGTTACCTGGAGAAATTTAAAATATTTAAGTTTGATAGTCTAAATCATAGTCTCAGAATGGTAGAGACTAAAAATTTTAGATTCATTAAGAATGGTGAAGTTAGTGGGAGTAATGAACGATAAAATATAGATATAAAAAAGTAAGGTTGAATGGTCCTTTATCTATAAAAGCTTCTCACACATTGTCATTCCAAATATTATTATAGTAATTAATGGAAATTTAGACAATACTAAACAACATTGAAATGAAAGACCACAACTGTAAAGTACTAACTCTCAACCATCTGGTGTACATAAGTCATAATAAACACTACAAGAAATTGTATTTTTGGTTAAGGTAAAAGTTGTTACTAAAAGCAATAATATTTGTCACTATTATTAATACTAACCAATATTTGAAGTCGTTACCTCCCGTCACAAATACCTCCGTCACTACTAAAATTGTGATTAATTTAAACAATGGTCACAATTATGCAAAGCTTTTGTGACACTAATATTGACACTAAAACTTGTTAAATGTGTGACAAAGCTATATGGTCATAATAACTTCAAATATTTATGACAAGTTTATTGTCACGAATAATATAAAGTAGTGATGAGTTAAGTCATAACACAACTTCATTTTATTGTGACAAAATTGCCATTTGCCAACACTAAAACCTATCAAATATGAGACAACACGATATGGTCATAACAATTGTATTTATTTATGACAAGGTTTTGGACACAAATAATGTAAAATAGTGACAAATAAAGTTGTAACAATTCTTCATCATATTGTGACAAAAGTTTCGAAACTAAAACATATGGCATGTGTGACAACACTATATGGTCACAGCAACTTCATATATTTATGACAAGTTTGTTGACACAAATAATATAAAAATATATGGAATGTGTAACAAAACTATATGTTCACAACAACTTTATAAATTTATGACAAGTTTGTTGACACAAATAATATAAATAGTGACGAATAAAGCCGTAATAGTACTTTATTTTATTATTTAAATAATATCCTTAAGAAGAACTTAAAGAGAAACAAAGTCATCCATTTAAAATAATTATGTGGTTTATTACAAAAGTCAAATTTTGATATTAAAATAATAAATATCTAATTTCATTTTCACAAGCCATATAATGTTTAGAGTCTAAAAAATAGATTGATGCCATGCAAGCTGAATTAAAATCCATGTAAGACAATATAGTTTGGTATCTTGCTGAATTTCAAAAAGGTTTAAACGAGTTAGATTTAAATGAGTTTTAAAAATCAAACAAGACTCAAATGGCAATGCTGAATGACAAAATCCAGACTTGTTCACTACAAGAAATTGTATTTTTAGTGAAAGCAAAATTTGTCAATAAAGGCAATAATATTGGTCACTACTATTAATAGTATCCAATTTTTGAAGTCGTCACGTCCCATTATAAATACCTTCGTCACTATATTAGTGACTAATTTAGGAAAATTGACAAAATTATGAAACACTTTTGTGACAAAGTAGTGACGTTAAAAAATATGGATTGTGTGACAAAATTATAAGGTTGCAATAACTTTAAATATTTATGACGAGCTTGTCCACATAAACAAAATAAAGTAGCGACGAATATGTAATGTTGTTGCGATCATATAGTGTTGTCACACATTCTATAGGTTTTAGTGTCAGATATTTTTGTCACAATATAATGAACTATTGTTACAACTTTATTCGTCACTACTTTATATTATTTGTGTCAACAAACTTGTCATAAATAAGTACAGTTGTTGTGACCATACAATGTTGTCACACATTTGACGAGTTTTAGTGTCGCCAATTTTGTCACAATAAGATGGAGAATTGTTACGGCATAATTCATCAGTATTTTATATTATTTATGTCAACAAACTTGTCATAAACATATAAAGTTATTGTGATCATATAATTTTGTTGTGACCATATACTTTTGTCCCAAATTTCACAAGTTTTAGTGTCAGTATTTGTGTCACAAAAGTGTTGCATAATAGTGACCATATCTTAAATTAGTCACTATTTTATCAGTGACGGGGGTATTTGTGACGGTAGGTGACGACTTCAAAAATTGGACACTATTAATAATAGTGCCTAATATTACTGCTTTTACTGACAACTTTACCTTCACTAAAAATATAATTTCTTATAATGAGTAGTGACGAATAAAGTCGCAACAATATTTCATTTTATTGTAATAAAAGTGCTAACACTAAAAACTATGGAATGTGTGACAACACTATATGGTCACATTTACTTTGCATATTTATGACAAGTTTGTCGATACAAACAATTTAAAATAGTGACGAATAAAGTTATACATCACTTTATTTTATTGTGACAACATTATCTCCACTAAAATAATTAGAAATAGTGACAAAATATTTGTCATTCGTGCTTTTTTTATCAGTGTCTATTACTTGTTCACTAATAGTTTAAGGAAAAAGTGTCAACATCATTTTGTCACAAAAGTGAAAATTTATTATTAAAAAAATATTATCACTAATGTGTTTAGTATTGTCACGAATTATTCAACAATTGAATTGTATTAGTGGTGAAAGAAATTTGCATCATTGACCTTATTGTCTAACAGATTTCGTAACAAGTATGAAAGTTATATATTACAATAATGTTGTCAATAAATAAAGATTATATCTTACAATAAATTTATCACCAATGTATTCGTGTTTATCACAAAAATATTATTAAATTTAACAATTTGATTGCTTAATCGATAAATTTTTTTGCATTGGTGGCCATAAAATAGAAGTTGCTACAAATGATACGAATTTTTAGGTGCAAGATATTGTCACGCAAGCAACTAAATATATTAGTATATATAAAAATTACCAAAATGTACAAAATTCTAATTTCCAATATATAAAATTGGAAAATTTAATATCGAAGACAATTATATTTATTACAATTATCCCAAACTACTAAGCACCAAAACTCTACAAGTTAAATTTTCCTGGCTATTCCTCTAGATGAAGTTTGCTATTGACTTGTTCATACAAAATAAAAAAATATAATCACTTAATTAATTTATAAAATATAAAGCTATAAATTTAATACTAACATTTTCATAATAATATAATGATAATAATAAGAAGTGATACTAACTATCATAGATTTTATAAATTTATAAATTCACATGACTAGTTGGAGTATTTGATGTTGTGGCACTTGATAAATCTCCAATTAAGGCAGAATCGTTGAGTAACAAACTAAGAATTATTCTAGTATTTGCCAAATGTGCAAAAACAACTTAAATTTGTTTCATTTCCATGGCTTCCTTCTCAATAGCTGCATCTGGATCTTGAATCTTCTCATTTTGAGCTTGAATCTTTTCATTTTGTGCCTTTGTGATTTAATAAGTCTTGCAACTTCATCACCTAAATCACTTGTACATTTCTTTTTTAGATCAAAGAGTAAGTTGGAAAATATATTAGTTTCAATTCACGCAATCATAAACTATAAGAACCAATTCATAATAGCCTTGAAGAGAGTTGCCTTTGAAATAGATAAGCTCAATGCCCACTCAGCCTTTCGAAAGACAAATGAATGTAAGCCTTTCGAAAGACAAATGAATGTAACACTTACACTATAAGAGTTAAGACATTTAGTGATAACTTTTTGTGACTAACTATTATTTCGTCACAGATATAAGGTTTTTGGTGACAGAATAATTGATTGACACTACTGTTTGGATTACATGTGATGATTTAGTTTTTTGTCACTAATACAATAGTAATTGTGACAATTTAGTATATTTCACAATTAAATTGACACTATTAATATATTAAGAGTGCCAAAATTTCTTTTATCATTAAGTTATGTCACTAAAAGCATATATGATTTGGTGCCAAAATAATTTTGGCGAGAATAAATTATAACTGTGACAAAACATATGTTGGTCACTAATATTTTCTATTTGTTGTTACAAAACATAATTTGGTTACTAATATTCTTCTCTCGTTATGACGAAATGGTTCACCGTCACACAATATTTTACTTGTTGTGACAAAAACTTTTATCAATAAAAATTCAATTAGTTAGTGTCTACTTAATATTATCACAACAACGAAACTATCATTATGGTCAATACTATTGATAATTTAGTGACAACTTTTTTGTGATTAACTATGATTTCGTCACAGGTATGACATTTTTTGTGAAAAAATAATTAATTAACACTATTGTTTGGATTAATTGTGATGATTTATTTTTGTCATTAATACAATTATAATTGTGACAATTTAGTATATTTCAGAATTAAATTGTCACTGTTCATATATTAATAGTGAAAAATTTTCTTTTATTATTAACTTCAGTCACTAAAAACATATGTAATTTGGTGCCAAAATAATTTTGGCCGGAATGAGTTATAATTGTGACAAAACATATATTGGTCACTATTATTTTCTATTTTTTATGACAAAATATAGTTTGATCATTAATATTTTTCTTTTGCTGTGACGAAACGGTTTACCGTCACACGATATTTTGCTTTTTATGACAAAACTTTTGTTAATAAAAAGTCAATTAGTTAGTGTCTACTTAATAATGCCATAAAAACGAAATTATCACTATGGTCACTACTATTCGTAATTTTTGTGACAAGAAATTTTATTGTCACTTAATGGTCAACTTTTTGTTACAAAAGTTATTGTCAATATAAACATAATAGATTAATGATAACTATTTCTTGTTGTAATAACACATCAAAATTAACCACTCTAATAATTAATTTTGTCATTATTATACGAATTTTAAGGACTAGGAACTACTTGTCATGGTTTTTCTTTAATATTAATATTTGTAAACAAATTTGAATATTTTCTTACAAAATATTCAAACTACATATATTGATAGTCCAAAAGTAATATTTTACATATTAATAGATATTTGCTAAACATAACTTTGAAATTTCATCAAAATAAATATAATGAAAATCTTGTTCCAAAATATTAAGCAAAACTCTTAACCTATTTAAAATTTAAAAACAAAGTTCTTGTCAATGCTCAATAATTGTCATTATCGCCTTCCTCATCTTTACTTACTAAATTTGTATCATCATCATTCATAAACGTATCTTATGTTGGACCAATGGTGGTTGACAAGATTAATTCCACTTGTGTTTTGATAATAACAAGATGTATAGACTTGATTAAGA
>JANZLX010000212.1:11445354-11457690 GCA_025531955.1 Erythroxylum orinocense
AAGTGGGAGCTTAGGTAGAGGACGTAGGTCTTAGCACCGAACCTCTATAAAACAGTGTTTGCCCTTCTTCTCTACTCCCTATATTTGATTTTGTTTAATTTGGTTTTTGTGTGAATTGACTTCTGATTATCACTGTATAATTATTCGAAAAAGAGTGAAAAATCTATTCAACCCCCCCTTCTAGATCGTTTACATCTTCATCACAATCAATTTTGTCATCTTCTCTAGCCCTCATAGTATCAATATTTAATGGATTTCCTTCAACAGTTGCAGCATCTAAATCAGATCCATTGAAAGATATTGTATTAGTATCATCCTTTAAAGTAGATTCATGAAGTGTAAAGCCAAAATTTTCATTTTCTTGGCATGACTCATCTCATATGTCATCATAAGGAAGATTATACAAATCACGAAGATATAACTCTTGCTCCAATTATTGCAATATTAATCTATAAAACTTAGTAACTTCCTTATTTGCATTGACGGGGCCACCTCTGATAGGATCATCATCATCTTCATTTAGATCATAAGAACTATCCCTCGTAAGATCACTTAACATATCATGCATTCCATCATCATTTTCACTTTTATCACTCTGATTACTATCATTGTCGTCATCAGAATAATATTGTAGAACCTCTCCATAATGGTACCACTTCGTGTAGTTTCTGTTTATCCCATTTAACATCAGATTGTCATAAATTGATTGACTTGTCCTAAATAAATTGTTGTTGCATTTTTTACAAGGATAACAACATGCTCTTCCTTCATCAAGATCTCTAAATGCAAAATCTAGAAATTCATTAATTCATTTTTCATATTGTGGCAGTGTTGTATTAGAAATTTTCATCCAAGTTTTATCAATTGTCATTGTCCTACAATACAGATTAATTGAATGGGTTCGGGAAAATTTGACATAGAATTTGTTAGGATATGGAACTTTATGAGCACTAATAATACTAAGAAGAAATTAAAATACACCCATAAATAAGACAAGTTCTGTTAGCTAAAAAACCCAAATGTAGCAAAAGAGAGAAGGCGAGAGAGAAAGAGAGAGAGAGAGAGAGAAGGAAAACCTGATGAGCTTCAACTTTAGCAGTGGAGGAGAGGAGATAACTTGATGTATATCTATCTTAATTTTCACAAGCTCTGATCACAAGGACCTCTTTCTTTTTTATCAACACGTTCTAGACTTTAGGAAGGGAGGATGGTTTATGTTTGAAAAAAAGAGAAATGTTTTTTTTTTATAATTTGAATCAACTCTAGACAATAGGACAAATGTAATGTGTGGTAATGGTTTGGTTTAAGTATTAAATGTCATAACATGAGGTGTGATTTCTTGTGGGGAGAAGATTATGTGGGTCTTAATCTATTATAAAGGGAGTGGACACAAATGGAAGCATCTATTTAGTACATCACCTTTTGATGAAATAAATATCAAACAAAATTGGGTATTCATTTAGATTAATACAAAATATTTAATAATTTAAATACAAATTATCATTATAAAATATTCAATAATTCAAAGTAAATAAAGATAGAATTAGTGATTTTTATAAGACAAATTATTATGTTTCTATTAAACAACAATAAAAGAAAAGATAAAGTTTTTGATCAACTAAAATTTCTTATCTTTATCTCTCACAAGTCACAATATATTGTCAATGAAATTTGATTATTCGACGATTAAATATCTAACATTTTTATAAGAACTAAAATCGTAAGGTTATTATATATTATCCTTCTAAAAGGGGAAAATACATTAGAATATAAAGAATTTATATGTTAAATTTATTTTTAAGTTATTTATTTTAAATATGTAATAAATTAAATGTATATTAAATAAGTGACTCATAGAATCTTGAAGGAAAGTTCCTGAACAATCTAACGTTAATGTATCCTTAAAATTGTGGACACGAACCATGAAAAGCCATGAAAGCTCGATCAAAAATTTAAATTTGAAGTTGATGAATCGAAAGACGATATCACGGGAAAAAAGATGAGCATGACCACACCGAAATTTATGGGATGTTCCAACGGGGTCTAAACTCAAGATTTCAATCAAAATAGTGATGTATTAATATATTATGGCCAATAAGACAACGTTACAGAGCCATAATCAACTACACGCAGACAACCATCGAACCCTAGGCGCCAAACAACTTAGAAACACCGTATAAATTTGATGATCTCTTTCAAACTTAATTCAAATATCTCATCTAAAATGTCTTTTTGCTTTGCATTCGTTGATGCTGTTTTATTTTTATTTCCTAATAAAGCCTTATAATATTCATACTTAACTAAATATTTCTAACTTTAATATCAATTTGTTATAAATCAAGATAATTAAAATAATAAGCCAAAATGGAAGAAAAACTTGAACGCAAAACCACATTCAAAGGAGAAAACATAAAATTTAGTAAAAAGAAAATACACTAATTATAAGAAGAAATATCTCTCAAACTTCAAACTCATAAACACTTAAATACTTGTCGCAGTTTTTAAGGTTTAATTTTGTCATTATTGTATGAATTTTAAGGACTAGAAATTACTTGTCACGGTTTTTTCTTTAATATTATTATTTACAAACAAATTTAGATATTTTATAATAAAATATTTAAACTATATATATTGATAATTCAAAAGTGACATTTTACATATCAATAGATATTAGCTAAACTTAACTTTGAAATAAATGTTTATTTAAAATTTTGTATTAAAAAAATTATCTAAAACTAATTATTTTTATTAGATAAATAAATTCAATGATAAAAAATAAATAACTCTCACCTACATTTATTATGTATTGTAAAAATATTAAATCTGATTTTGAATTTATAAATTATAAAATATTATTAACTTTTTACGTGTTTAAAATTTTGTGATTAATATTTTATTTGAGTTAATTAAACTTTATTTTTCTACGATATTAATTTTAAAATGGAAGGCTTACGAGCCACGAGGAATCATACGCAAGTCGCTAGTCAAAAAGCTACCGCTTAGGGCATACCTTGCCCACGTGGACTAGGCTGTTTTGTTCGAACAAGATATTCTGTTCAATTTTATGATGTCTTATTATGTCTAATAAATTTTAGTTATTTATTTATGCGAGTATCACGTAGACTCTGCATAAATAAATGTGAAACCCTCATAAATAAATAGCTGAAATTTACTGGACATAATAAGACACCATAAAAACTGGTCAAAAGATCTGGACACGTTTTGTTCCGGCCTGCATCCTTAAACATATATAATATTACCATCACACCTCCTCACAATTACCATCGCTTCTTTTAAAAGTGTATTCACACAGCACGAAGTACAAACCATAGCTCTAGTTCGTCCAGTCTTTATCCCACCAACTAGAAGTCTTTGCTCTCTGAAGAAGCTAAACTCTTCACCATGGCAGTGTCCAATAACATAACAGCGGTTCTAAATTTCGTAGCCTTCCTCTGTTCAATCCCCATAATCGTCTCGGGTATCTGGCTGGCCTCCAAACCCGACAACGAATGCATCCACCACTTCTTCCGGTGGCCGGTGGTTATCCTTGGAATCCTCATCCTCTTGGTCTCCCTCACGGGCTTCCTTGGAGCCTACTGGCATAAAGAAACACTCTTGGCATTCTATCTCTGCTGCATGGCCATTCTCATCGGACTTCTATTGATCCTACTGGTTTTCGCGTTCGTTGTAACGAGGTCCGATGGTGGATACGATGTGTTCGGGAGAGGTTACCGAGAGTACAGGCTTGAAGGGTTCTCTTCTTGGATGAAGGATCACATAGTCAACCCCAAGAATTGGGAAAAGATTAGAGCTTGTCTCGCTGAGAGTGATGTTTGTGCCAAGTTGAATCAGAACTATTTCACTGCTGACCAGTTCTTCTCCTCTCATATCTCTCCTCTCCAGGCAAGTAGTAACTAATCATCTTTTTGTTTCTGATTGCTATAAAAAAATTCATTACTTTTCAATTTTCTTTGAAAGGACTAATTTTTCTATCCCGGAAACTCAAAAAGCCTACTTTGTGCAAGTTGCCTTTTGTTTTTGGAGCCATGTACCGGTGTGGTCTTTATGTCCACAAGGAATCTTGGATTGGCAATTTGGTTTAATAACTTTATGCAGTCAAGCTTTGGGCTTTCTCGAAATTACAGATAAATTCTCACCGGGGAAATCATACAATGATATCCATACACTGTAGCTAGCTAATATCTTGATCTCGTGGGAAGTTTCATCTATACTTTGCTTCAACTGTCATAATCTGTCAAGTGTGATGCTTGTCTGACATTCAAGTTGTCCGAGAGTTAATGGCATTATGACGTAATGGTCGGTAAGGACTTGTAAGAATCTGACAGCTAGTTACTAACTTCTCCTAGTTTCCTGATGAGTATCCGTTTAAGGTAGACTTTAGGCTGCTACAAGAGAACACTGGAATAGGAGGCACGAGATAAGGGTGGCGTTGAAAATAGGACTCACTCTCACTGTTAAAAAAAAAAGTGGGGCCCTTGTAGGATTATCATGTTGAGTTTGCAATACAAACGAATCTTGTGGTCCACAATCACATAATAAACTTTAGGTGCTGAACATTACATTGACAATGATACGGTGCGTGGGGCATCTAGGATGTTTTTTAAAGATGGAAATTACATAATGATTGTCAAAAAATGATGTCAAATAACAACCTGCCAAAATTTCCATAACGTGGAATCATGGGCTTAGACTGTATTAAATTCACCACCTTTCATTATTGACATCATTACATGACATAAAATTAAATTAAACTATAAGTTGTGGAGCTTCTATATGGTTGCCAGCTTTGGATACAAGTGACATAAGAAGTTCTTTCTTTCATTTGGAAGGCTCGAGGTCGAGGTTGCTGCTTTTGCTTTCTTACATGTGAAAAAGTAAAAGAATGAGTGAGCAAACTATCGGAGACTTTTCTCCGTATTCTTTCACAAACAAGTACAACCCCATTCAGATTGCTTTCTTAATGTGATACATTGAAAATTTTTCCATGTTGCAGTCAGGGTGTTGTAAGCCTCCAACAGCATGCGGTTATAGTTTCGTGAACCCAACACTGTGGGTAAACCCTGCGAACCCAACAGCAGATCCAGACTGCTACATATGGAACAACGACCAGAACCAGCTGTGCTACAACTGCAATTCATGCAAAGCTGGTTTGCTAGGGAACTTGAGAGAGGAATGGAGAAAAACCAATATAATTTTGATAGTAGCAGTGGTGGTGCTCATTTGTGTCTATCTTATTGCCTGCAGTGCCTTCAGGAACGCCCAAACCGAAGATCTCTTCAGCCGTTACAAGCGTTGATAGGTTTGATTCTGTTGATCACATCTTCCAAAATGCTTTTTCTTCCGTGCAAGTGTCTGTTTCATTGGTGTATATATATATTCCTTATCTAGTTGGGGAACCAGTTTTGGTGCGTGCAACCATTGTTATCAGCTTTCACGAGAATTAGATTCTTGTATTTTAGCTTTACGAATCACTTTGTATTACTTCTATGGTTCCATAATGTAATGCAAACATGTTTACATAAATGCATGGGTGTTCTTTCTTCTTTTCTTATTTTTTTTCCTATAGAAAATTGAATTAAAAGGTACCCATATCACCGACTAGACAATAAGAACCTTTCCAACTTTACAAATCTCTGGCATTTATTCGTTCAAGAAATTTTTATAATACAGGGCAAGAAGATTAGCATTACAAAAAGATAGTTGGATGATTGTTGGGAAACGTGAGCTTTCATGTTTCAAGATTCGTAAGAGTAGTTTAAGGTATGTTTTAACATCTTGGCCAATGCTAAAGACTGCTTTGTAGAATACAAATTTATTTTGAAGTTTATGTATTGAATCAAAGAAATAGGTAATTTTTGTGGATTAAAAAATAAATACAACTTAAATTTTATAAGATGATTTGAGACATTTTTATTTTAAAGTACTTATTAAAATGTTTAGATATATTGAAGAAATATCTTTTAATTATTTAGGTAGAAATATCTAGATATTTTATATAATATTTTAAATTTAGAAATATTTTTAAAATTTTAATGTTGATTATTAAATTATTAATTGTATCTTTGAATATTATAAATAAGGGTCATCCTCTTTTTTATAATGATAAGTTAAGTTGAGTTGAGTAGCTACTTATAAGTGAGAGTTCTTTCATTAAAATTTCTATTCATCTTTAAATTGTTACTAAAGTTCTTATTAAAAAGCTAAAATCTAGTCCTAACTGTCTTAGAATGTTGACTCCAAATTTTATTTGTCATTTTTATTAGAGGCCCATCACTTTCCCGCAAAGTAATACCAGAATTTGAATATCCTTATGGTAGAAGATGGTAAGTAGCCCTCTAAGTTTCAAAGTCCTTCAAGGGAGGCTATGATAATTGGAACATCAAAATGAAGGCCTTGCGTGGAGCATATGATCTTTGGGAGATTATAAAGAAGGATGAGACTACTTATCTCAACGTCAAAGGATGCCTTGAAGGGTTTAAGAAAGAGAGTAGTTCTCCCCTCATCTTTCAAGTTGAGAATAGGAGAAAGTATCAAAGGGTATAGCTTCAATATTTAAGAAGCGATTTTAAAGATTTACATATGAAAAAGAATGAAATTATAAGTGATTATTTTGCAAGAGATATAGTCATAATAAAATGAGAAAAATTAGGGAAGCCATTACTAACATAAAAGTGATGGAGAAAATTCCTCATTCTTTACTTCTAAATTTAAACATATTGTACTAACCATTAGAGAAACACAAGATTTGAAAGCTATGACTATTGAACGACTCAAAGTATCACTTGAAGCATATGAAGAAAGACAAAAGAGGAAGTAAAAGGTCTTGGAGTATGTTCTTCAAACTAAGAACACTTTGAATAATGAGGAAAGAAACTTTTAACACTTAAAGAGGCTAAAAGTAAGAGATTGTGATGAAGGACGTAGAAGTCAAAGATGATGAGGCATTTAACCATCTAAAGATAGAGGAAGAGAACCAAGTAATCTATCCACAAAGGGGTATGGAAGAGGAAGTATGTCAAGAAATGATGGAGGCTAAAGGTATGAAAAATCTCAAGTTAAATGTTTTAACTGTTACAAACTTGGACACTTCGCTTTGTAATATAGAAATGCTTCTAAAAATGATAAAGAGAAAGCGTATTATATTGAGGAGGAGAAGTAAGAAGACTTCATTTTATTGTTGGCTTACAAAGGAGAGAAAGGCATAGAAAAGAGCACTTTGTGTTTAGACACTGGCTTTAGTAACCATATGTGTGGGAGAAAAGATATGATGATAGATATTAATAAGTCTATAAATGGAAATATTACATTTGGAGAGACTTATTAAAGGCAAAGGTAACATATTAATCTATTTGAAAGATGGAAGGCGATAGTTTATTTCAAATGTATGTTATGTTAGTATGAACAATAATATACTATGCATAGATCAACTCTTAGAGAAGGCTATGATATTCACCTTAAAGATCATAGTCTTTTAATAAGAGATCAAAGAAATAAATTGATAATCAAGGTGCCAATGACAAGAAGAAGAATGTTCCTAATTAACATCCTAAATGATATGGTAAAATGTATTCAACATTGTATTAAAGACCCTTCTTAGCTTTAGGACCTAAGACTTAAGCATCTAATTTTAGAGGATTGAAATTATTAAGAAAGAAATGGTGAAAGAATTGCTTTCCTCCAATCATTTGGATTAATTATGTGACAGATTTTTACTTAGAAAGCATTAAAAGAAAAGCTTTCCAAAGAAGTCTACTAAAAGAATCAAAGAGCTATTACAACTTGTACACAATGATATATATGGTCCAACTTGTACACAATGATTTATGTGGTCCAATTTCACCTTACTCCTTTAGCAAGAATGCATACGTCCTTCTCTTCATTGATAATTTTTCAAAAAATACGTGGGTATATTTCTTAGAGGAGAATTAGAGGTACTTGGTACCTTTAAAAAGTTCAAATTACTTATTGAGAAAGAAAGTTGATATGAAAAATAGGCTTTTAAGATCCAATAGAGGAGGAAAATTCACATTAAGAGACTTTACCAAATTTTATAAATAATATGAAATTTATCATCCTTTAAAGGTCTTAAGATCTTCCCATTAGAATGGAGGAGCAAAAAGGAAAAACAAAACTATTTTTGAAATGGCTCAAAGCATATTGAAAAGCAAAAAGATGCATAAGGAGTTTTAGATTGAAATCGTAACATGTACAATCTACGTATCCAACTACTCACCAATAAGTAGTATATAATGAAGAATATTGCAAGAGGCATAAAAAGGAAATAAACCCAATATTGCACAATTGAAAGTATTTGAGAGCATAACCTATGTTCAAAACTTAATGATAAGAGTGAGAAGCTCGTGTTTGTTAGTTATTATCAAAGTTTAAGAGACTACAAGATTTACAATCTAAACAATGGAAAATTAGTCACTAATAAAGATGTAAAGTTTGATGAAGATTGTACATAAAATTGGAAGGTCTAAGAAAACAATCATAAATTCCTCTTATGGTTGAAGACAAAGAAGAAGAGCATACAATTAGAGAAATATAAGAGCATACTACACCTCCAACATTACCAAGGGCATCATCTCACATTGGCTCTCCACCATCATTCTTAAAAGAAATAAGAGAGAAGGAAAGAGATTTACAAGACATAAATGAGGGAAAAGTTCAACAAAATGATTTGACTTTATTTTGTCTCCTTGCTAATTATGAACAAATAGGTTTTAAAAAAGTGGCTTAAAAAATGGAGAAATGCTACAAATGAGGAGATTAGCGCTATCATAAAAAATAACACATAGGAGTTTACACACTTCCAAAAATGTAAAAGACAATTGGAGTAAAGTAGGTTTACAAGGCAAAAAAGAATGCTAAAGGAGAGGTAGAAAGATATAAAGTAAGGCTACTAGTAAAAGGTTAATAATGATTAAGTATTTGCATTCGTTACTCGTTTAACAACCCAAAATAAATGGAAGATTCATCAAATGGCTGTAAAGTCAGCCTTTTTGAATGACTTTCTTAATTAGGAAATCTACGTAGAACTAACTTTGAGTTATATGGTAAAGGGTACAAAGACCATGTACTAAAGTTGATGAAAACCTTACATAGCTTAAAGCAAGCACTAAGGCATGATATAGTAGAATTAATAAATGCTTCCAAGAAACAAACTTTACATAATGCACACATGAACATGCCTTCTATGTGAAGAAAAATAAGTATGGAGATAAATTAATTGTTTGCTTACACGTGAATGATTTGATCTCCGTAAGCAATAATCCAAGGTTGGATAAATAATTTAAAGGTATAATAATGAAGGAATTCAAATAATTGACTATAGTCATATGTCTTACAATCTTAGTATTAAACTAAAGCAAAAAAGAAGACATATTCATTTACGAATAAGGCTATGTAAAGGACGTGCTAAAAAATTTCAAGATGGATAAATGCAAGCTTATTAAGACACTTTTTAAATATATAATCAAATTGTCCAAGCATGAGGAAGGATAAAATATGGAGTTTACACTATTTAATAATCTTGTTGGGAGCTTACACTACTTGACATGTATAAGGTCTGAAAACTTCAATAGAGTTAGACTTATTAACCGCTATATGAAGTCACCTACGACCACATATTCAAAGATGACTAAAAGGATCCTCTGCTATATTAGAAGTATACTTGATTATAGCTTATTCTACTCACCGTCTAATGAGTTCAAGCTTATTGGCTATTTTGATAGTGATGGGGTTGGAAATGTCGATGATAGAAAAATCACCAATATTTATACATTTTAGAGATAACATATTCATAAGTGTCAAACCTTTTGAGATTTTTTCACTTTAGTTTCAAACCTTTAAAATTTCCAATTAAGTTACTAACCTTTGAAAACATTTATAACACAATTTACAATATTTATTCTTTGAGTTTATCATTGATGTGGCTAACAGAACTAATTTATTTAATATTTAGATATCCACGTGGAAAATTTATAGACACTTGGACACCTACGTGGTTGACCCATAACCCATAACCTATGAATCATAACCCTTAACCTACCAAATTTATCCGAAAATAACCCACACTTTTTAACTTTAATTTTGACCTTTTACATTTTAAAATTAGACCTACTGTTGTCATCTGGAAGTCGTTGTCATTTAAAGCCATAACCATCATTTGGTAGAAGCCACTGGAAGTTGATGTCATTTGAAAACAAACCACTCCCATTATTTGTAACACCTTCAAACTCTTAGTTACTTCTTTATTCATTTGTGGGTTTCATTAGCTAGGAATTGATTTCATTCTTTGTTATAACATTTTTTAGTTTTGTTGTAATTGGCTTCATTAATGATATCTTAGTCTTATGCATTAAAAATCTCTAAATTAATCAGTTCTTGTAGAAATGCGGAAGCTAAAACTCTCTAAAGTTGTATTTGAGAACCTAATTTTAGTAGAATTGTAACTGTGAATCTAGTTTGGTGTAACTGTACAAATTTTGCTTTGCAAAATATCTTGATTTCAGTGTTCACCTTAACTAATTAATATCTTCTAGTTAGCACATTTGGTGTTTCTTTTATGGAGAAAATTTCATAATATTTCTAGATACAGGCTACTCTTTTTTTAAGACATAAACTTACATATAAGTTTATTTTCCAAGTTTTCTATACTGAGAAATTATAACAGTTAATAAAACTTTTGATAAAATTTTAGTATGGTTTCAAAAACATTTTATTATAATCTTTGTATCAATTTTAAATAGTTATTTAAGATTAGGAAAATATTTTAATTTTAAAAAGTTATGAAAATGGAGAAAAACTTGTAACAGTAATCAATCTCATAGTTTTCCTCACCATCTTGATAGAGGACTTGCTATAAGTTTTAATACTAACTTTTAGGCTTTTCTTTTCTTCTTTTAATAAAATTTTAGTAACTGAAATGAAATTATACATAGTTGGTTTTTTGTTAAATTTTATTTTCTATATTAAGTGAATTAAGGGCCATTACTATGCTCTCTATCAACTACTTGTTATTTCGTAAGATTTCAATTCAGGTATGATGGCTCCTGGCAAGTTCTGTGGCATCTTCACCTAACACTACAACGATTTATTGGGATTTTAGTTTTTCCCCCTTAATGTAGCAAATTAAAATCTATAGTAGTTTTAAGAGTTGTTGTGTAATGTGCTATTTTTTGATTGGTTCTCTACTAATAAATCAACTCACTACTTTGTAATATATATACAACTAATTATGCACTATTTGATTTTGACACCAATTTTAGGTGATCATCATCTCAAAGGCCACTATGTTAGCAATAACCATCTTTACATTTTGAGCCTTATGTTTTTATCCTTTGTTAACGTGTTTTTTACATAAATCATTATTATTATTATTTAATTGTTATTACTTGATGCAAGTAATAATGGTTATCAATTGCTTTTTTTAAAAGACTTCTATATGTTCACTGTTATTATTAATATATAAAGCTAAATGTGCAGAGAGCCATTTACTAAATGAATTGACTAAAAACATGCTTATTTTTCAAGTGTCTTTTGTAATAGATATATCTCTTTAGAAGATTGTAACCATTATATCATTGTCCAATTAGCATGTGTCTTTTTTTTCAAATAACTAGAATACTTTATCCTTTTGAAACTTAAATTATAATTTCTTATGCCAAAAATAGATGGAAGGAATAGGAGATTTAATTGTAGTGCTTGTCTTGTACTTAAGGAAGTGCTTGTCTTATACCTCAACAATAAAGTGTTTATCTTGTATTAAATACCTTTATGCTTAATGTAATATTGATATTTGTATATAGGTAAACAAAGATAGATGATTGCTGTGAGGGGAAATTAACTATGTTTTATAGTAGGAAGTTTGTATATGGAGAACATGTTAAATATATGGGTGGACATAAAGAAAGCTAGGGCATTGAAATCAATAGATTTTATTATTGGGACCTTGAGAGAATGCTTGAAGAAGATGTTAAAAGATTAAAAGCAAGTAATGTTATGTATAAAGTGCCAAGTGATAGTCCAAAAAATGGGTTGATAGATGTGAGAAAGAATGATGCATGTATGATACATATATGTAAGCTTATTGCAGAATATAAGGTTATAGAGATCTACGTTGATCATGGATCCAATTTTCCATATTTAGAACAAAATGTGGATGATGTTATTGATGTTGAGAAAGAAGTTGCAGATGTCACTACAAGAAATTGTATTTTTAGTGACGGTAAACGTTGTCACTGAAAGCAGTAATATTTGTCACTATTATTAATAGTGACCAATATTTGAAGTCGTCACCTCCCGTCACAA
>JANZLX010000212.1:11468150-11485798 GCA_025531955.1 Erythroxylum orinocense
TTCTAAATCTTTCCTTATCACAACTCATACTAAGATCACTCTTTCTACTCCTTCTACTCCTCATTTTCAATAAAATCACACTTAATACCATTTATACCCAGAAGTTGTCAATGAATGCATGTACCATTTTTTATGTGAAAACATTTCGTATTTATGTGCATATATGCTAACATGATGCATGAACAAGAAATGCATTTTCTTAATTTCTATTTGAGTTCACAAATACTGAAAGTTCGGGTCCTAACCCTTAATATAGGGACGGGATGTTACATCAGCCCCCTAATAGGGTCCATCGTGGCCCTAACTCCATCTGCTAACAAACCTTCATTCATAGTTGGCATCGGGGTCTCCACCAAGTGCTCAGCTGCAGCAGGGATGGACGTCGATGGAGGAGGAACAGTAGAAGCAGGCGTCGACGACGTGTGCCCGACTGGCAGGTGTCTAAAAAATGACGAGGGACGGTAGGCAACACTGCTTCGATGGATCGATGGCTTAACGCGAATTGCCTTGTCAGTGGTGCCAACGCCGGCAATTCCACGGGTGACACCAGCACCAAATGTGGTAGGGAGCATCACCGGTGCACAAGTACACGGACAAACCATAGCTGAAGTCACCAGGGCACCATCGACGGCGACGTGGGTAAGTGTTTGGGTGTTGATGACTGAAGTTTCGGCCCTAGATCTAGGAGGATTGGATGGGTTTTGGAAGAAATTGTTGGTGGGGTTGTGTAGATAGGGGGAAGGTGAAGCTTTGGGTGTAGGTTGCGCTGCAATTGGACCACTGTGTGGGCTGATCGGAGGTGGAAGGGGCGCGGTGGTAGGAGACAAAAGTTGGAGCTTTTCGGTGGTGATTTTGGTGGCTAAAAGAGGTCTGATGACAAAACCAAGTGGTGGGTTAAATAGATCGAATGACTTCGATGAGAGTAGTCTGAACCACCGCCGCCGGTAGTGAATAGTGCGACTGAGGACTGACAGTGGGCAGTGGTTGCATGGCCTTGAACAGTAGGCTGTTCGCCATTGGTGGTGGTCGGAGAATTTCTAGTTTCCCGGCCCATAATGTTAGAGAGAAGTCAGAGAAAATTCTCTCACTAAAACCCTCCCTCCTACAACCCTAAACCCTAACTCTAAACTATAAACCCTAAACCCTAAACCCTAAAACCCTAAACCTTAAACCCTAAAACCCTAACCCTAAATCCTAAATTTTTTTTGTTTTTATGAAGAAGATAACATATATATTAATTTAAAAGGAGGGTTCATACAAGAGAGGAGCTATGTAAGGTTAAACAAAAAGCCACAGGTGACTATCAAATAGAAAACAAATAAACCATATAAGGCTCTCAAAATAAAAAATAAGCCACAGGCGACTCTCAAAACAAATCAAAGCCACAGACAGCTCAGGAAACAAAATAGAACAAACTAGGTTGAAAGCCTCCAAATATGCCGCTGAAGAACAGGTATCTGAAGACGAGTCTTAAGGTCGAGATGCTGGGAACGGATAAGCTCAGTGATGTCCTCAATAATGTCATGGGTGGATCGGTTCGCATAACAAAGAAAGTAGACAGTGGCTGAGAGGACTAACCGTGAAAGGAGGTGCTGGTAATCCTTACGCCGATGAAAATGAGTACAAGCCCACTAGAGAAGAGGGACCCAAGTGGTCGAAGGCCAGGCAATGTAAGTCTTCGATGAGAGCGAATCCCAAACACGGGCAGAAAATCGACACTGAAAGAACAAATGATCATGTGTCTCTGTGGAAGAGCTGTATAGAACACAAGTCGAAGAAGCTAGAACGCCGAAGAAGTGGAGTAGATCCATAATCCAGAGACACGCCTGGGAAGCTAGCCAAAGGATAAAAGAAAGTCGTGGAATATGACCGGAGAACCACAGTAAATGATGAATCAAATACACAGGTCGCTGAGCTCGGATAAGGTTCCATGCAGAGTCGACAAAGAAGACTCCTGATAAGTGACCTTTCCAAACCCAACTATCAGCATGATGAACCTATGGTCTAAAGCGGACTGAGTCCCTAACCTGCCGTAGTGCACTGCTCGCCTTCGAAAAAGCCCACTTTCTAGATTGAATAATTTCAGAGACCCTGGCATCCCAAGAGAACCCTAGCATCCCAAGAGAGCCCAGTAGAAGTGTGATCATGGAAGAGAAGCGATCACACAAAGGCCCCTGATCTGGCAACCAATATCCTGCCATAAGGAAGTATCTCTCCCATCACTAATATAAGCAACTATAAAACCGCGACACTACTCCCGACTCAACAGAATCTTCTGCCAGACCCAAGAAGAGCTCGACGGGACTCGGATATGCCAAAAGGATCAACCCCTCAGCAGAACTGTGTGCACCCACATGGTCCAAGTCGAAGATCTATCAGTGAGTAGTCTCCACACATACTTAAGTGTGGCAGCCCTATTCCAATCTCTAACCCTCTTAACTCTAAGGCCACCCTCCTGCCTCGAAAAACAAAGTGACTCCCAAACTACCTTTGCACTAGTGTAGGTCAGTGAAGTACCCCTCTAAAGAAAAGCTAACAAAATACCCTCAATACAGCGGGTAATACTAGCAGGCAGAAGAAACATACCAGGCTACTACACCTGGATGGAGAAAAGCACAGATCAAATCAGCTATAACTAACCCCCATAGGTAAGAGACGTTGAGGTCTACAGACAAATCTGAGAAAGTATCCTCTCCACCAAAGGAAGACAATCTGCATGTCTTAACTAAGTAGTGATAAGAGGAATGCCCAAATAACGGATCGGGAGGAAACTAGTCTTAATCCCAAGTACGCTTTATAAAAAGGAGACCTTCACATCAGGGATCCTTGAGAAGAAAACTCGGCTCTTATCCGAGTTTATAGCTAACCTGGAGACCCTCTCAAAAGCTGTCAAAGCCTGTTAGATAATTGCAAGAGAAGCTGAATCTGCTAGACTGAAAATCATCAGATCATCTGCGAAACAGAGGTGAGTAAGGGAAAGCTGCCAACACCGCCAGTGATAGCAATAACCTGGGGTAGCAGTCGCCTCTCTCAATATCCCATCTAAACCCTCCATTGCCAAGACAAACAGATAAGGAGAGAGGGGGTCCCCCTGTCTCACCCCTCGTGTAACAGGAAAAAACCCATGAAAAGAGCCATTAAGAGCTATCGAGAAATAAGCAGATCTGGGACAAACCTCTATCCATCTGAACATGCTGTCAGGAACTCCAATGGTCCTCAGTCCCCGTAAAATAAACTCCCAACTGACTGTAATGAAAGCCTTACGAATATCAACCTTAAGAGCACATCATGGTGGTCAGCGATCAAGGTGATAATCGTGCATCGGTTCCTAGGTAAGAAAAATCACATCTGCAATCTGCCTACCCAAGACAAACACTATCTGAGCTCTCCCAATCACCTCTAGTAAAACAACTTTAAACCGATTTGCAATGACCGTTGAGATACACTTGTAAAGGACATTGTAGCAAGAGATCGGCCTAAAGTCACTCAAAGTTTGCGAACTCTCCACCTTAGGAACCAAGGTAATCCTAGTAGAATTCACTCAACAAGGCATAGTCGAGGTAGAGAACAAATACCGCACTGCTGCTCGGAAGTCTGCTCCTATAATATCCCAACACCTCTTAAAAAAGAAAGATGTAAAACCATCAAGTCTTGGAGCCTTATCCTCCAGAATAGAGAATAAGGCATGACAGATCTCCTCATTTGAAATTGGAGCCTCCAAAGGTTGAACCATATCCTCTAGGATAGGTCGTGTGAAAAATTGAGCAGCACTAGCTGAAGGAGTCAGGGGAGAAAAGTATAGAATACTCTGGAAATAATCCACTGCCATCTTATTGGACCCCGAACTTTTCGATTAATTGAGGAATTGTTGGCGATTATTCATGTGTTGAGAAAAGGAGAATTCTTGAATTTGAAATGAAATAGAAAAGATGGTTTAGATACAAAAGGGGTTATATGTGAAATGTTGGAAGTTAAAAGCTGGAAAATGTAATTGAAATATGTTCATTGAGTATGCTTCGGTGTTTTAGCCATAAGTTTTGGTCTAGTTATCCAAATGAGATGATTCTTGATTTGGGTTAAATTAGAGAGATAAGGCTACAAGTTTTTTTGATGAAATTGAGCTTTAATTCGGTCTCTAAAAATGTCAATTTTTGGATGGAAGTTGAGCACAGAATATTATTTTGGTATAAGAACAGTCTGACATGTTTAGTGTATAACTTTTATATTACTGAACCAAATCGAATGATTTTGATGTCATTGGAAAATTGAGAAAATGAGGAATATTTTTCTATAAGGAAGTGTTATCAAATTCCTTCAATTTTTCCATGATCATTAGTCAAGGTAATTAGAAGTATAAGATGTTATTTATTAAGATAAAAGAAAGGTAAAAAAAGACTAGTTAATTATGAGGTTTTGATGGACTATTTTTGGAGCTAGTAGTATGTAAATGATTGTAGGATTTTACCATATGGTTCAATTGAAATAAACTAGTCTTGTAAGAGTATATATGTATGAGGACATTTTGGGAAGAACACTTAAGCTATTTAAGTTACAAGGCTTACATGTAAGTGTAAATTGGTCATTGTTCACTCATTAATGGCATAATTGAAATAAGACAAGTTGTTTGGCTTTTAAGGAGAAGCAAAAACGTGAATTGCAAGGAAGAAGAAGAGAAGAAACGAAATTGAAGAGAGAAATGAGAGAGAGTGTCGGTTTTGGGAGAAAAGAAAAAAAAGTTAGGTTTTGATTTTTCTAAGCTTTCAAGATGGATTTTGAAGTTTATTCAAGAAGGAAAAAGGAATAGGAGGATAAGAGCTTCCATTCAAGCCAAGAAACTCTTCATTTGGTGAAGGATCAAGGTAAGAGTATGTTTGACTTACTGGATTTTCAGAGAGATTTTGGTTCATATAGCTTAAGAAATGTATGGGTTTAAGTTTTCTAAGATCAATTTTAGTGATTATGTATTATGGGTTTCTCAATTAGAATGTCCATTATTTGGAAATTTTTGTCAATTGTCAAAAGAAATCAAGGAAGACAAGAAAAGGCAAGAGTAGAGGCTTTTTAAGCAAGGAATTTCAAAGTGGGTTTCATGTTTATAATTTGAGTAATGAATCATTAATATGTTTTCAAAATCAAAAAGAAAACATGACTTCAATTACTTCATGAACGTTGCTTTTATTGCTTTTGAATGATTTGTGAAATTGCTACATGTTTTGGTGTATGAATTTTGATGATGAATTGTGAATTGCTAAATGAAAGAGTTTTTAAAAAAATTACATGTTTGTGAAAAACAAGTTTCCGAAATGTTGCCATTTAGGCAATCTGTTTTCAAGGACATGAATTTCATGTTATGTAGGTTTGGGGTAGTCCCTTAAGAACCGTCAAGTGCACGTTGACCCAAGAATAGGCTTCTCCCACCTGCCCGCTAGTGGCACGGAGCTCCTTCAAGGACTCCCTCAAGTTTACGACTACATAGGACCATTATATGGGAATGTGTAGTGCGCCATGAATATGGACCTATCCAAACCATTTTTAATGTGCTTATGTGTTCATGATTTGTGACAAGATTGATGCATACATGATTTGTTATTGTGATTTTGGTTGAAAACTTTAAGAACCATGTGTTTTACGATTTAATAAGAATTTTTCTATGTCAATGAACATTTTAAAATAGTTTTGCTTGTTATTCGTTATAAACTTGTTACCCATGAGCTTTTAAGCTCACCCCTCTTTTTGTCCCATCTTTAGGTGAAGAAAATGAGATCGAGTATCCAAGAGTCAAGACGTCATTCTATTTTTTGAAATGTTTCTGTATATTAAATTAGATTTTGTAAAAGAAAGACTTTATATGCATTTTGAGAATTATTGGATTTGGTATCTTTTGATATTTTGGATCTTGCTACCGATGATGTAATGTGGCTTAGAATGCCATTAAAACTTTGTAAACTCCTATTTTTATTGTTAATGGAATATAAATTGTGTATGGATGTTGTTGAGTTGGAATTAGATATACTTGAAGAAGTTATCCACTTGAGTTGATGAACTTTGAACATGAATTGTTGTTGCTTATTAGTGAGATATTATGGAAAAAGGAAAGATAGGATTTTTATGAATGATTCGAATTAGTTGTAAGAGATGAGTCAAATGAGTAGAGATTAGGAAGTTTAATGAAGTAAAGTTGGTAGTTGAATGGTTATGCTCATGACTTTACAAGTGGTAAATTGCAAATTTCAAGTTTCTCATAAGAGTCAAATTGGAATTCTGACTTCAGCGGAAAAACTGTATTGATCTAGGCTAAATTGGACAAAGGTGTCTTCTTCAAAGTTGTAGATATTTCTTTTATCTTTCCAATGGTATGTAGTATGAAATTTTTGGACATTGTAGTTGAAAGATATGATTATTAGAAGTTTGGATGTTGCATAGGATGGATTTTCGGGACAGCTGTTTTGTTTTGAAATTTTGACCCTTATAGAGGTAAATTTTGTTTTTAAGTTTTTCATAGAAGTTGTAGACATAGAAATCTTCTTTAAAACGGTCTAAAAATGACCTTAATCTGATATTTATAATGAAAGTTATGCCTTTTTTACTACTACAGGTCGGAAGTAGAAAAGCAGGAAGGGAAAGTCGCAATCGTTGCGAAAGTCGCGATCGTGCATTTCCTTTCCCCCCTAAACCTAAACATGTTTCACTCTTTTAACCGTAACTTTGTCGTCTGACCTCTAAATGACCTGATTTTTGAACCATTAGATTCGTAACACATTCCTCTATCTCTTCATAAAAATTTATAGCTTTTGGTATTAGTTTGAAAAAGATTGATTGAATCAAAGTAAGGGTATCGAATAGAAGAGTATGAATTGGATATTTTGTTGAACATGCTTCAGTATTTTGATCATATCTTCATCTGTAGAGCTCCAAATGAGGTGATTCTTATTTCTAAATAAACTAGATACGTAGAGATACAACTCTTTTGAAGAGATTGAATTTAATTCAGTCTCTAAGACTTTCATGTTTGATAGGGAAACTGAGTATGGTGTACTGGTTCAGTACAATAACAATCCGAAAATGCTTGGGCTATAACTTTCAAATTTCTAAACCAAATTGAATGCTTTTAGTATCATTAGAAATTTAAGACAATGGGGAACAAATGTTTTAAAGAAGTTAAATTGAAATTCCGATTTAAGGTTTGCCAAATTATGCTCCGAAGTTATAAGAAACGAGCTTGATTATGGTGACTTATTTGTGTGGGCACGTCATTGAACAAATTGTGAGGTAATTTTGGGATGTTATGAGAATGAAGATGAACTGTTGATGGCTTATGAGGGATCATTGAAATAACCCTAAAGGGAAATGCACTCACGTTTTATAAGTTCAGATGTTGGACTCCAGAAGCAAGCGGTGTCCAACAGATAATAAGTTTAGCAAGAGTTGGGTTCTGAAAACAAGCGGAGTCCAACAGTTATGTTATCAGAGCAAGCATTGAACTCTGGAAACAAGCGGAGTCTAAAAAAATGTGGGATACGTTAGCCATTGCACATGAAGGCACAAACCAGGTGAAAGAATCCAAGATTAGTATTCTTGTTCATCAGTATGAGCTATTCAAAATGAAAGATGAGGAGACTATTGATCAGATGTTTGGACAATTCCAAACAATTATTAATGGACTTAAATCTCTGGGGAGAATCTACGAAAGTCAACATCATGTCAGAAAGATTTTCAGAAGTCTTTCAAAAAAATGGAAACCCAAAGTAACAGCAATACAATAGGCCAAGGATTTAAGCAAGCTGAAGCTAGACGAATTGCTTGGTTCATTAAAAAT
Source organism: Erythroxylum orinocense (assembly GCA_025531955.1). NCBI lineage: Eukaryota > Viridiplantae > Streptophyta > Magnoliopsida > Malpighiales > Erythroxylaceae > Erythroxylum > Erythroxylum orinocense. The sequence continues at coordinate 11,475,967 of JANZLX010000212.1, forward strand.
CCATGAAGTAGAGCTTGATGCAGAAGACAAAACCAGAAGGGATAAATCTATTGCATTGAAGATTGGTCAGAAGAATCAAAGGATGTAGAAAAATAAAAGCACATCTTCAAAAGCATTAAAGATTGAAAAAATCAAGAATGATGATGTTAGTGAATCTGATCAGGACTTAAATGAAGATGAAGATGAATTATCCTTCATTTCAAGAAAGAATAGAAGGATGTGGAAAAAAGAAATCAAAGGGAAATAAAGACTTCTCTTTTAAAAAGAATAGCAAAGACGATTCAAAGAATGAGAAAAGTTTTATCGTCTGCTATGAGTGTAACAAACAGGACATTATGAGTTTGAATGTCCGTTGCTCAAAAGAAAACAGAAGAAAAATCAAGAAAACAAAAAGAGCATGAAGGCAACATGGGAAGATCTGGATTTGTCTAAATCTGAATCTGACTCAGAAATATCAGAATAAGCAAATATGCTTAGTAGCTGAAGGGGAATATGATGATGAGGTGATTTCTAACTTTAATGATCTTCAGGATACCTATTTAGAATTATTATAAGATTCATATTTTATCTTAAAACAATATAGGTTATTGAAAAAGAAATTTGTTAAAAATTTGAAGAACACATAAGTCTTAAAAGAAAATATCTCCCTCAAGAAACAAGTAGATGATATGAAAAAGAAAGTAACTGTAGATAGATCTGAGGAAATTAATTAACTAAAACAAAGGATTAATAGTCTTTCAGCAGATTTATCAAAATTTACAAAAATTATGAATGATATGATAGGAAATTATAGACATCCAAATGATAAAAGCAGTTTAGGCTTTAATAATAGAAATATTGTTAGTAATAGTAATGTTCTTTATAATAGGAAATTTGTTCCCAATAGAAGGAAAAAGAAACGATATTCTTATTATTCAAAGAAAAATTGTAAGACTAACCCCAAAGGAACCAAGAAAATATGGGTACCTAAGAAGGATATAATATATACTGCAAATCTCCTTTCTGGGAAGAAGCAACCACCACCAATGGTACATGGACAGTGGCTGCTAGCGACACATGACAGGCAGAAGGTCTATGTTCCTAGACCTCCAACATAAGCAAGGAGGATTAGTAACTTTTGGAGCTAACCAGCAGGGCAAAATAGTTGGGATTGGAAAAATTGGTAATGATTCTTTTTCGTCTATTGATAATGTTTTGCTAGTTGAAGGCTTAAAGCATAATCTGATTAGTATAAGTCAATTATGTGATTCTGGTTTTGAAGTATCCTTTAATCAAAATTATTGTTTAGTCAAAAACAAAGACGATTCCATTTTTTTTTTGCTAAGAGACAAAACAATCTCTATAAAATTACCTTAGACAATTTGAAAAGTCAAAATATTTCATGTCTTATTTCAAAAGATGATGAAAAACTAATTTGGCACAAAAAGCTATGCCATGTTAGTTTTAAACATATTTCCAAATTAGTTAGACATGATTTGGTAAGAGGTTTACCAAATATAAGTTTTAACAAAGATTTCTTTTGTGGGAGTTGTAAAAAAAAAACAAGTTAAAACATCCTTTTCGTCTAAGAATATTGTAACTTCATCTAGTCCTCTAGAGCTGTTACATATAGATTTGTTTGGTCCAACCAAAACATCAAGTTTAGGTGGAAAGAAGTATGGTCTCATAATTGTTGATGACTTCACTAGATTTGGTTAGATATTATTTTTATCACATAAAGATGAATCTTTTAAATGTTTTAAAGTTTTATCCAAAAAGTTACAAAATGAAAAAGGATGTCAATTGCTGGAATTAGGAGTGATCATGGTGGAGAATTTGTAAATGAAAAATTCAAAATGTTTTGTGAAGAGATAGAATTTTCCATAATTTCTCTGCTCCTAGAACTCCTCGAAAAAATGGAGTTGTAGAGAGAAAGAACAGGACAATTAGGCAATGGCAAGGACTATGTAATGTGAAATGAATCTTCCTAGGTACTTCTGGGCAGAAGCTGCAAATACAACTTGTTATATTCAAAATAGAGTATTTTTGCGACCTATTTTAAATCAAACTCCACATGAATTATGGAAGGGAAGAAAGCCAAATATTTCTTACTTTCACCTTTTTGGTTGCAAATGCACTATTCTGAATAAAAAAGAAAAATTGAATAAATTTGAATCTAACACCAATTCAGGAATTTTTCTATGTTATTCAATTACTTCTAAAGCTTATAGAGTTTATAATCTTGTTTCTAAATTTGTTGAAAAATCTATGCATGTGAAATTTGATGATGACTCTCGTTTAGATAAAAGAGACAATTCTGATAATGAAACTTTATCTACTCCTTTAGATGATAACCCAGACTATTCAATATTAGACTATAAACCTGAGAAGGTAGAAGATACTTCTGAAAATATTAGCTTAAAGAAAGACTGGAGATCTAAATCTTCTCACCCAGAAAACCTGATTATAGGAGAAACTTCAGAAGGAGTGAGAACTCGATCTAAATTTAGAAGAGAGGCAAATGTAGCATCTGCTTCTAAATTAAAACCTAAGAAAATTGATGAAGCTCTCTAAGACGAAGCTTGGATTTTAGCTATGCAAGAGGAATTAAATCAATTTACTAGGAATAAAGTTTGGTCTTTAGTTCCTAAACCTTTCAATAAGACTATTATAGGAACCAAATGGGTATTCAAAAATAAACAAGACGAATTAGGAAAAATAAACTGTAATAAAGCTAGATTAGTATCTCAAGGCTATAATCAATAAGAAGGAATATACTATAATGAAACATATGCTCATGTAGCTAGACTAGAAGGTATTAGGATTTTATTTGCATATGTTTTTTTCATAATATAAAACTGTTTCAAATGGATGTAAAAAGTGCATTTTTGAATGGTTTTATAGATGAAGAAGTTTATGTGAAACAACCCCCAGGTTTTGAAGATATTGATAAACCAGATTATGTCTATAAACTTCATAAAGTTGTGTATGGATTGAAACAAGCACCTCGTGTTTGGTATGATCGTCTAAGTTCGTTTTTGATTAAAAATGACTTTATTAGAGGTCAAGTAGATAAAACATTATTTAGGAAAAATATTTAAAATAATTTTATCATTGTACAAATATATATAGACGATATCATTTTTGATGCAACTTCTGAAAAATTATGTTCAAAGTTTAAAAGTCTTATGAAAAGTGAATTTGAAATGAGTATGATGGGTGAATTATAGTTCTTTCCTAGTTTACAAATTAAACAAACTGAAGAAAATATTTTTATTCATTAACAAAAGTATATCAAAGAACTTTTAGTCAAATAAAAAATGGAGAATGTTAAACCAATAACAACTCCTATGCATACCTCAATCATCTTATCAAAGGATGAAGTTGATAAGAAGATTGATCAAACTCTTTTCAGAGGAATTGTTAGTTCTTTGCTTTACCTAACTGCAAGCAGACTAGATATATTGTTTAGTGTCTATTTGTGTGCAAGATTTCAAGCAGAACCTAGAGAATCTCATTATATTGCTATCAAAAGAATATTAAGATACTTGTTAGGTACCACTGATCCTTGCTTAATGTATGAGAAAGGTAAAGATTTCAGGTTAATTGGCTACTGTGATGTTAATTATACTGGAGATAGAATTGATGGAAAGAGTATAAGTGGAGGCTGTCACTTTCTTAGTCATAATCTAATTTCTTGGTCAAGTAAGAGGCAAAGTTCGATTGCTCTATCTACTGTAGAGGTTGAATACATATCGGCAGCAAGCTATTGTTCGTAGTTTTTATGGATTAAGTATCAGTTAGAGGATTATTCTATCCAAGAAGATCAGATTCCAATCTTTTGTGACAACACAAGTGCTATAAATCTTTCAAAGAATCCAATACAACACTTAAGGACAAAGTATATTGAAGTTAGACATTATTTTATAAGGGACTATGTACAGGGAGGGATCATCAATCTGCAATTTGTTAAGACGAATCAACAATTAGCAGATATCTTCACCAAACCCTTAAGTGAAGAAAAATTCAAGGAAATCAGATGAAATCTCAATATGGTAATGTTAAATGACCATTCGTTTGAAACTCCATAATCCAAATGATTCATTCTGAAGAAGCTGAAAAGTTATGAGTGGTCAATTATATAGTAACGGTAAATTGTCACTCGGTAATTTCAATTTCATGATTACATGAAGAAACTGAAAAGTTGTGAGTGTTCAAATTATATAGTAACAGTAAATTTTCACTCGGTAGTTTCAATTTCATGATTACCAGAGGATCAGTTAAAAATATCACAAACGGTAAATTTTCAAGGGTGTATATAAAAAGGAAATCTTCTCAGAATCCGCAACACCTTACACTAGAATTTTCTTGAAAAACTTAGAAACTGACTTGTTCAAGTGCTCTCAACAAGACGATCAAACCCTCTGTTCTAAACTTCAAATCTGTCTTATCTCATATCTTTCTTTCATTGTTATACTAACCTCGCTTCTTTAAGCGAAAAGCATCTTTGTGTTTAGTGTTTAACCTTTAAGATTAAAAATGCTAAAATCTCTTATCTATGGGTGACTTGTCGATTTCACTTCCTTGAATAATAATCGAATGAATATCAAACCTAAGATTGACGCAGTTGGTTGGCAGAACTTTTTCAACATCCAGGAGACGGTGTATTTGAATGAAGTATATGAGTTCTGGAAGAATACGAAAGTGGTAGACAACACCTTGGTATCGATGGTAGATGGGTTGTCGGTTATAATCACACAAGATTCTATTGTGAAGGCTATTGGGTGTCCAAATGAACGAGTAGAACTATTCAACAATACAGATTGGATTGCTCAAAGTCATCTAGAAAAAGAGAACACCAATTGATAACTATATGGATCTAGTAATCTCGGAGTCAAAAAGTCTTCAACCCTCATTTTGAAGGCTAGAGTTCTTCATTCACTTCTTCTCCATTGTATTTTACTAAGAGCAGGATCAAAGCACTTAGTGACAATGAATGATGAGCATTGTCTATTTCATCTACTCACTCACCAACCAGTAAATCTTTCAGTCTTGATTTTGAAGTAAATGATAAAGGCTATGGAGGATTATCATGTGAAGAGTAGTTCTTTACCTTATAGTATACTGTTAACAAGATTATTCAAAGAATTTGGAATACTACTTGATAGAGGAAACAAAGTAAAGTTAGATGTTAAGAGTGTTACCAATGCCTCTAATAATCACAAAATGGGGATCAAGATTGAAGTCGAACTGGATGTAGATTTACATCGAAAGCACAGTCTAAAGGGGAGCTTTCAGTAAGTCGAAGCAAGAAAGAAAATGTTTCGTTAGAAATACAAGCAAAACCTAGATCATCCGGAAAAATATCCGTAGAGAAAAAGGTTGAACAATCATCTGATGTGCTGATACAAGCCAAGAAGTTTCTAGAAAGGAAGGAAAGCAAGGTTCAACAAGTGTCTTTAAAGAGGAAGGATGAGACGCTTCAATCAAAAAGGCTCGAAAAGTCAAGAAGGTCACCAAGATTAATTACCTTACAACAACAAGAAAAGAAGAAGCAGAAAGTTCTGATTCTTGGTGGAGAATCTGAGAGTAAAAAGGAGCAAGAGAAACAACAGTAGCCTACCAAACCAATTGTCTCTATCCTCTAGACTCAGTTATCACAATTATTTGGAGAGACAGAGATAAAAAGAAAGTTAGTATTTAAGAAAAAGAAGCCTCAATAACGACTCTCTGTCAAATCAGTAGAAGAACAAAAGAAGACGAAACTTGTTCAAAAGAAGGTTTCATCGTCTGATGTTCCACAAAAGACACAAACTGTTAAACAACAGCTAGTAGCTTACAACCCTCCTCAATTGATAAAGAAAGAAGAATTGAAGATGAAGGTCATAGAAGAATCAACACCTGATCATAACAGAAGTTCAATTATCAATAGAGAATTTACTAAACAGACAGTTAAGGTTCAAGTTGAATCTATAATAGTAAATGATTAGATGATAAACCTTCTAAGTTCTGAAGAACGAAGACTATACAGTATTCTGTGAGATGAAAAGACATAACCATATCTATTGAAGCTTACTAAAGATCCCTATACAATCTATCCAATAATAAGCAGAACAACAATCAAGATTATACCAGATGTACAGCCTAGACGCTCAGCACCAGTGATAAACAAAGACAAAGGAAAGAAGAAGAAGTTTCCTGAAGGACACAAAAATGGTCTCACAGAAGAAGAGATTCAAGTGGCAGTGAAGAACATAAGCGACATATGTTATGCAGCTCAACCTGTAGGTGTCTATGTATCACATCACATATCAAGGGAATCAGGAAGTAATTTTGGAGCATTTACCAAAGACAAAAGTTTCAAAGTAGTTGACACAATATCAGAAGGAAGGTACAAAAGTATCACAATTGAAGTTATCGAATTTAACTTAGAAACCTTTGTGCATTTACTCATTCATTTCAAATCCTTAGTTTTCATTACTTCAGTTAAAACTATCTTACACCTTCTTGGGCAATCGATTTACAAATTACACAGACCTGATGATCTTGATATCCCTGAGGGAAGAAAACCTTTGAAATTACCCTCAATCAAAATCATAGAATTAGACGATTCACCTAAAAAAAATCTATTTTTGAACACACTCTCCACTAAGTGAAATACTACAAGATGCTACTGTTAATTCAGAGTTCTTGAAGAATTTCATCAAATGGAATGAAGCTAGTCCCATGCAGACAGAAGTTCAGGAAGCCTTAGCTAAAAACATTGAAGAAATTAATACTAAGGTTGATGAACTAGGTGATGCAGTGGGTGATCTTCAGGAGGAGATTGTACTTCTACATGTTTCTATAGAAGAAGACCTTAAGACGATCCATACTAACATTCAACAAATGTTTTCTGAAATTTTGCAGCGTCTAAAATGAACTATCTTTTTTATTAATAACAAATAGAGGGAGAACAGTAGAAAGCATTAGCAATTTTTGTTTATCATTGTATATCTTGCTTTATTCGTCTAAATATTACATTTGAATATTATTCATCTGACTATTATCTTTATTTTCATCTGAATATTATTTTTGTCTTTTAGTATTATGATTATTTGCTATCATCAAAAAGGGAGAGATTGTTAAGTTAAGAAGACTTCACTTCTTTTATTAATTTTGATGAAAGTCAAATAATAATAATAATAATAATCATAGAAGTGTGTGAACTGTTATGATGAATTTGTTAAATGCGCAGATAAATTTAAGTAGCACAAATCATCAAATCAAGACAATACGTTGGTAAAAGCTGAATAAGACGAACCAAATGAAGTGCTTAGTCTAAGACACTAGACAAAGCATATGAATCTATGTAAGACAATGGAAATTGAAGAATGCACTAGAATGTTAGTTAATTGGAGTTAGTTACAGGACTCGACTAATAACCGCTTTTAGAAGAGTCAATAAGTAGAATTCTCAAGAAGACTGTTGAAGATTTAGGCTATAAATATTAGTTATGGTCGTAAACAAAAATACTCTACAATACGAAAAAATGATACAATACAAAGAGAGAAAAGAATTCTGATTGTAAAAGCTCAAGTGCTCACGCAAAAGAGCGCAAACACATTTGTAACGTGAAGCTTAATCAATGTCTTTTTGATGAAAAGACAGGCCAGATCCTAAAGAGGTTAAGAAAGCAGATAAATAATACTTTGTGAAAGAGACCTAAAGAGGCTCTGGAAGTGTAGAAATAATACTTGTAACGTTAAAGATTATAGTGAAATCTCAGACAAACTCTTAGGACTGGACATAGCCCAAGGTTAAGGGTGAACTAGGATAAATCGCGACGTCATATTTTATAACTCTTATCTCTTTAATTTTCTTGTTGTTAAAAGAATAGATACTAATTTTCTCTATTACATTACTCACCAAATTAAGTGAATTGTTTTGTAATCGTCTGAATTTGTCAAAAAAATCAAGAAGTTTTTAAAGATTAATATCTTGAACAATTTGACACAATTCAACACCCCTTTCTTATGTATTTTTCATATTATACGTGATTTATATATTAACAAGTGATTTACTTCAGTAACCAACCACAGTTCCACGCTAAGATCTATGTCATCACCAGATAGGAGGCTCAGGACTCTCTGGATGTTTTAGCAGGTCTGTTATATGCCTTTAATTTTGAGTCATATGCATTATTAGTTCCAGCATCAGCGCATTCTTTTATTACTCCTCATCTAGCCTCTAAATTGCATTATAGTACTCCAGTAGGTAATGCTACAACGATTGAGGAGGTTTGGGAAAGGTGTATTATTCGAGTTGATTAGGTAGAGTTAAAAGTCAACCTAATAGTATTGCAATTAAAAGAGATAGATCTTATCTTAGGTATAGACTGACTTACTGCACATAGGGCTATTATAAACTGCAACACTAAGGGGGTAATTATTAAATCTCCTAATCAATTGAGAGTAATATTTCGAGGTGTTAGTCAAGCAGTGTTAGCCAGGATAATTTCATCAATGAGTGCTCTTAGATTGATTTAAGGGGCATGTGAGGCTTACTTAGCCTACATAATTGATACCTAAATTGAGTAGATAGTTCAGGATATTCTCTTTGTCAAGGAATTCTCATATGTGTTTCCCACTGAATTACCGAGACTACCCTCGGATAGGGAGACAAAGTTTACTGTCGATTTTGATCTAGGTAACGCTCCTATATTGATTCCTCCGTATAGGATGACACCTATAGAACTTAAAGAACTCAAGACTCAGTTGCAGGAGTTGATGGATAAAGGTTTCATTAGACCTAGTGTGTCATCTTGTGGAGCTCCAGTTTTGTTTATGTAGAAGAAAGATGGAACCTTGAGATTGTGTTTCTAGACAGATGAATAGAGTGACAGTGAAAAATAAGTACCCATTACTAAGAATAGATGATCTACTTAATCAACTACAAAAGCTCAGGTGTTCACTAAATTGGATATGAAATCAGGGTACCATCAGTTGAAGATAGTAGAAGTTGACGAACCAAAGAGTGCATTCTGAACTAGATATAGACATTTTGAGTTTTTGGTGATGCCTTTTGGATTGAAAAATGCTCTATTTGCTTTAATGATGTTGATGAAAAAGGTATTTCAACCTTACCTAGATCACTTTGTGATCGTATTTATTATGATATTTTGGTGTATTTGAAGAGTAGAGAGGAACATTATGAACACTTGAGGTTAGTTCTACATATTATGAGGAAGAAGCAATTGTATGCAAAGTTCAGTAAGTGTGAATTTTGACTCAACCAAGTAGTATTCATGGGCATATAGTATCTAGACAAGGCATTTGGGTAAACCCAAAGAGAGTTGAAGCAGTGATGAAGTGGGAAGCCCCGAAAAATGTATGTAAGATTCGGTGTTTCCCTCGGATTAATTGGTTATTACAGAAGGTTTGTTGAGGGGTTTTCTTTAATTTTAGCCCCTTTGACAAAGCTTATGAAAAAGAATGTATCTTTCCGATGGACTAATGAATGTTAAAGGAGTTTTAAGGACTTAAAATATCGGTTGACTATGGCACTGATGTCAGCTATTCCATCAGGGTCTGTAAGATATGTAGTATATAGTGATGCCTCATGTAACATCCCGTTTCCATACAAAGGGTTAGAACCCTAGACATTTGGTATATGAGAGATTAATCAGAGAAATTAGGAAAACACATCTCATGCTCATGCATTACATAAGGTGTACATGCACATGACTAGTGAATATTTGCACATAACAATAATTGTACATGCATTCATTGACATGTCGGGTATAATTGTGAATAAATGTGATTGTCATTGCGAATTTTGGTTTGTTTGTATTTGAAAATTTATTTGGAGAGTG
>JANZLX010000212.1:11540988-11552949 GCA_025531955.1 Erythroxylum orinocense
GTTATGTAATGAGTGAGCCATCGATGATGGTCACTCACTAAGTTCGCAAAACTCACCCAAAATTTGCATCTATTTTTTAGGATCAGAAGAATACCCCGTTAGACCAACGGGAGTATATCTACATCATGCAAGTGAAGGATTGAGGTCGGGATCAGTTTGCGTCTGCATTGCATGAATTTATTTTTGTAATGAATTGTATAATTGTATTTGCAAAATAGGCCCGAGTGGCTATTGACAATTGTGTATAATGAAATTGTATAGGATTGAATGAGGACCCAAGTTGGGTATTGAATTTTGCCTTTATTGTTATTATTATATAAAAAAATATACTGAATAATGAATGAGTGTTTTAACACACCACCCTCGCGGGGCACAAACTTGGATATCGCCATCGATGTCAGGTTCGGGTCACGCGGGAGTGGGGTGCTATAGCTATGGCTTACTGGCTCAGGCATGGAGAAGCGCAGTGGATAGACGAATAGACAAGCAGCATAGTGGAGAAGATGGGACAAAATTAATTCATCCCATCAGCTCTAGTAAATAGTGAGAAATTAATTAGGGATTTTCGATGGACATTGGATGGGGGTTGAAATATTTTTTCGGGAAAGACCCATAAAGAATTAGACGTCCCAACGTCGGTTCGGAGACGACACTGATGCCGATGACCCGAGTTAAGTAATTTTATTATTATTTTATTGTTTCTTTCTCTTATTAGGAATTGATTGTGTTATCCTATTTTAATTAATTTGGGTATTGTGTATCGATAATCGAATTTTCGTTATTGTTCGGTTATTTGTATATGAACTCGTTGGGTATTGTGAATTGATGATTTTAATGCGTTCATTGAATTGTTAATTTCAAACCCATTGCTAAAATTTTGATATAACCTGTAACTGTTATGTTGAAATTCGTGTGTAGCGACTAATGATTCGTAATCATTAGGGATAATATGACCTAGGTTAAATGACGCATCGTATGTGGTTGTTGCTTTGATTAATCGATTTTTCTAAATCGTAATGCTACTGCCTAATTAAACCTAGAGATTGTATCCTAGGTTGTTTGGTGGTTAGGTTTAATTAATGATCATTTCTTGATTAAACAAAACCTAAGGGATAACTAGGGTTAATTATTAACCCATGATTGGTAATTACTATAAGAGGTTAAAGAACAACAAATTAATGAAATATGCTTAAGTAGGGTGTAGGCCGAGATTGAACCAAAGAACCAGGTCCCTACCAAATTCCCCACATTTATTATTTTTGCATGTTTTCTTTAATTTGTTTTTATCAGTTAGTTTCATTTTATTTTGTTCTTTCAAAAATCCAAAACCCCTCATTACGTGTAAACACCGGTTAATTTCTTTCCATAAATTTTACACACACTTTCTGTGGGATTGACCTGGACTGGCCATTGCTACATAGTCTAGTTATTTTATTTTAACTAGCGTAACGACGCGCGGTCATAAATCTTTTAAGACATTCATTAGCATAATGTCTTTTTTCTTTACAATAATAACATTGACATTCAGTTATCTTTTTATTTCTTCTAAGCATAGTTTTTTTTAGGTTTATACCCTCCTTTATTCTTGTAATATTTTGCTTTATGTTTCTTAAAATATCTTTTCATAAAATATTTCTTTCTTTTATATTTCTTTTTTTATCTTATTATAATAAGGACTATCATCACATCATATCATAATAGGAATTTTAAATTATAATCCATTTTATTTAATAGCAACAGCTACTCGTAGAGCAATTTCCCATTTATCTATTGCTTCTTCTATATTTTGGAGAAACTGATTTGGCAGAAATTTTAAAAATGATAGAATATTATGGAAACAACATTCTTTTATAAATAGAAAAACTTCAAAAACAAATCATGGATATGCAAGATATCATAGAAATTTTGAATAAATTAGAAATAGAAAATAAACCCAATAAAAATCCTATAGAAAACAGATATTTAATCTAAATTTAAAAATGAAAATACCTCATAATTATAGATAAAATGAAAAATCTCATACAAGCTTATAATTAAAAAGTTGAAGAGTTAAATTAACAGATAGAAAATTTAAACTTAGAAACTTTAGCACATATAAAACCCGATTTAGTTAAACAAGTTCACCAAAATCCTAATTTTAGTGATATGCCTAGTACTTCTAGAAATCCACTACCTAGTTATCCTTCACAAAGTTTTAATAGACCTAATTTAGGATATGTTGGAACTCATATGATAAATAAAGATAAAGATGACCTTACACCCACAGAGAAAATGAGAACATAAGTTATAGATCCTTTTAGAATATATTTAGATATAGATTGCATCCAAAATATAGAAGAAGTAATAGATAAATGGGAAACTGCTCTACAAGTAGATATTGCTATTAATAAAATAGATTATGAAATAACTAAACAATTTCTAGAAAAAAAAAGTTAGTCATCAGCTCCCTCAAATCCTAGAAAAATTTAGATGAAAATTAAAAAAAACTATATAGTTCATCCTGATAATGATATAACAATTTTAATAACTCAAACAATTGAAAGGTTTCCTACTAGAATTTGTTGGAGAAGGAAATATTTTAAAAGATACAACTATTATAAGAAAATACATTATAGCATTACAAAGGCTACAATTATGTGATATGTGTGAAATTGATAGATATATTTGTATTTTCTTAGATTATTATTATCATATTTATAATCAAGTTGATAATACATAACTTTATTTAAAAATGTTTTACTCAAAGATCCCTCATATCTATGGAAGTAAATTGGAGGCAACTTACAATCATGGATTTGTAGATACCTTAAGAAAAATAATTTAGTTTCCAAAAGATAAATTAAGCAAATAGTGTGATGATTTTATTTTATTAAAGAAAAGTAAAGGAATAAAAAATCTTCCTTATCTTATTATGATTTTAAAATGCCTACTATAATAGGATATGATAGTCCTTATTATATAATAAAATAAAAAAGAAATATCAAAGGAAGAATTATTTTAAGAAAAGATTTTTTAAGAAACATAAAAAATATTTTAAAAAAAGAAGGATATAAACTTAGAAAACCTATGTTTAGAAGAAATAAAAGAACAAATAAAAAAATGTCCTTTATGCTAATGAATTTCCTGAAAGATTTAATAAAAACAAAATTGAAATAGATGATGAAATAAATAAAATGATAGAAAATGAAGATTTATCAGAAAATATTTTTGAAGAATGCTCTTTTGAAGAAGTATTTTTATAATAAACGATACAAAATACGAAGAAACCTCAAATTCTAAAATAAATGAGTGAAATAGGAGAATCTTCTAACGCTCAAATTGATAAGCAAATAATAGATGATATAGTAGAAATATTTGAAAAGTATAGAGATTACAGTCAAGAAGTTCTTATCAATAAAAAAATACTTAAAAAGATTCAAAGTATTATGTTTTCTATAAATTCTTATAGCAAAAATTGGGATTAAAATCTAGAAAACACCATATGTTTTAGGGTATTAATATTAAAGAAAAACCCTAAATATTGGTTTAACTTCTAATAAAGTAATGATTCCTCTGTTATGTAAACGAGATACCTTCTGAAAAATTAATGACATTCCCAAAGAAATTAGGGACAAAACAGGATGGGTGCATATCAGATCTATATAAATGATAACTAGACCTGCTTTAGAAAAGGAATTGATAGTGCAATAAATTTAGCAATATTAGATGATCGAATTCACAATAGAAAAGAGGCATGTATGGGAATTTTAAGAGGCAATCTTCAATGACAAAAACTTTTGTTTAATATATATCCTAAGATGTCTTATAATATACAAGATAGAGATTTTGATAAAAACATTTCCTTTAATCTAAGAATTTAAAAGAAAGATTTAATTAAAGATTGAAATAGACCATATTTTATTACATATGTAGTATTTTATGTCTTATCAAATACTTATCATACAAAATATTTTGCAGACAAAGATAATATTGATTTTCTTATCAAATACTCATCATACAAAATGTTTTGCAGATAAAGATATTATTGATTTTCTAAAATTATTTTCTAAGTTTGAAAGAATATATCCTCCTTATATAAACTTGAAATAGATAGAGAGAATTTATGTTGTATTTCTCATTCATACACATAAAAAATAATGAAGTACAAGATTGGTTTATATAATACAGAGAATAATGCTAATAATGGAAACTAACGCCTAATTCTATCGCTACAAATCAGGACCATAATTGGCTCCAATTCTGGAAGTAGGATATTTCCAACTTGTTAAGAATATCTCAACAATATCTCAACACTCTCCTTTAAGTTAGAGCATAGATATCATATATGCCCAACTTGTCAATCCATCTCAAGAAATCATGACTTGACACTGCTTAAGTTAGAATGTCTGCTACCTGATCTTCAGATAGTATTTGAGGCAATACTAGAATCTTACTATCTAACTTTTCTTTGATAAAGAACTTGTCAAATACAACATTTTTAGTTCTATCATGTTGGATTGGATTGTGAGCTATATCACAAGTAGCTTTACTGTCACAATACGACCGAATTGGGTGTTGTTATGGATAACCTATGTCTTGTAGTAACAATCATAACCATAGAGCTTCACATAATCTAAATGTAATTCCTTTATACTTAGATTTGGCACTTGAGCGAGAGACCACATTTTGTTTCTTACTTCTCCAGGTAACAAGATTACCTCCTATAAAAGTAAAGTAGAGAAATGTAAATCTCTAATCAACCAATGCTCCAGACCAGTTGGCATCAATATATACAACAATGTCTTCAACATTTGCATTTTTCTTAAAAAAATACCTCTTCTAGGTGCAAACTTTAAATACTTCAGTATTCTCATAAGTGCTTCCATATGTTTCTCTCCAAGATTGTGCATGAATTGGTTAACAGTACTTAAGGCATAAGCTAGATAGGTGCCAACTACATTAGTCTTCCAATAAGCCTCTGATATCTTCCTTTATCAATACGGACTTGACCTTCTTCTATGTAAAGGTTCAATCCTTCCACAACTAGCATATCAATTAGTTGACAACCTGACATTCATGTTTCCTTCAATAAATCTAGGATGTATTTTCTTTGAGACAAGAAAATTCCCTCTTTTGATATGGAGACTTCTATTCCAAAGAAGTATTTCAAGTGCCCCAAATCCTCCATCTCAAATTCTTTCAACAAATATTTTCTTAAGGCTTTTACTTCATTAGGATCATTTCTTATTACAACCATGTCATCTACATAGACAATAAGAGTTTTAACCTTGTCCTTTACTCTTTTTGGGAACAAATTATATCTAAAAGCAATCATTGACTTAGTGAATCTCCCAAACCACGCTTTTGGAGATTGCTTTAACCTATATAATGTCTTTTTTAGCTTGCACACTTTTCCATTCACACTTTTAGATGTCGTACACCCTGGTGGAAGATCTATAAAAATATCTTGAGATCATTTGCCAGGTAAGAAGGCATTATAAACATTAAACTGGTGCAGTAGCCAATTCAAGTTAGTTGCTAGTGATAACAATACTCGTACTGTATTAATTTTTGCCACAGGAGAATGTTTCTATATAATCTATTCCATATGTTTGTGTATACCCCTTGGCTACCAATCTTGTTTAAAACGCTCAATTGTTCCATCGGCTCGATATTTGAGAGTAAACACCCAGTGAAATCCCACTGGTGTCTTTCCTAGTAGATAGTTAACAAGTTCCCACGTTCCATTTCTTCTTAATGACTCCATTTGTTTATTCATTGCAGCTTTCCACCTTGGGTTAGCTAAGGCTTCTTATTCATTAAATAACTATAGGAGATAATTGATTTATGAATGACTTATTTGATTCTGACTAATTGTGATATGAAACATAGTTGTTCATTGGATATTTAACTTTGCTTGAGAGATCAGGTTCATAAGTAGGCTTAGAAATACCTCTAGTAGTTCGCTCAGGCAACTATTTTTAAATAAGCTCAACTTGTAACTTGCAAGTTAGGAGCATGTTGAATGGACGATTGGTGTGGTACATTTGGGACTTCATATTATTCAATCACTTCTCCACTCATGTCTTCAGGTGCAATCAATTCTCTATTCACTTCAGGTTTTGGATTTATATATGCGTAATCAGTTTAAGATATATCAAATAGCTTCAGACTGATCATTACTTCGTCCATGTTTAGGTCAATTCTATGTGACTCCCCCTAAACTTCCTGAACCTTATAATCTAGTGTTATGATGTCTTCTTGACATCTCTCCCTCTAAAGTTCAGGTTGAGAAAAATACATTGTCTCTTCATGAAATACAGTATCTATTGTATCAAACATTTATTTGGTTGGAGGATGAAAACATTTGTACCCTTTTTTATTTACAACATATCCAAGAAACACGTATCTCAAAGGTCATAGAGCTAATTTATGGCACTGTTGTTTATGAAGGTGCACAAAGACTACACATCCAAATACTCTAGGAGGAAGATTTGATACTAATGGACAAGTCACAACTTTGCACAAAGTGTGTAGTGGTGTTTGAAACTCAAGCACTCTTGAAGGAATTATGTTAATTAAGTAAACTACAACACACAAAGCCTTTCCCCAGTAAGAAAATGGAATATGAGCTTGGATCAATAAAGCCTGAACCAATTCAAGTAGATGTTGATTTTTCGATCTGCTACACCATTCTGCTGAGGTGTATCAACACATATGATCTGATAAATGATGCCTTGTGTGTCTAGATAATTCTTCATATCTAAAGTCTTATACTCTCCTCCATTGTCACTACAAAGGACTTGGACTTGTGCATTAAATTAAGTATTGATTATTCTGTAAAATTTATGAAACAACATGTTTACCTCATTCTTAGATTTCATTAGCCATAGTCATATCATTCTAGTACAATCATCGGTGAATGTAACAAACCAACGGGATCCTCACAATGTATTAATTTTAGATGGCCCCCAAACATATGAATGAACAATCATAAATGGAGGACTTTTATTCAATATTGATGAAAAAGTTCTATGACCTTTTGCTAGTTCACATATGTCATAATGGAGATTAAAAATATCAACTTTCACAAACAACCTAGGAAATAATTTAAGTATCTAAAAGAGGCATGTCCCAATCTTTGATGTTGTAACCAAATTTTTGTTTGACTACTTGCCATGTTACAACCCTATACTATAAGAGCTTGACATAGTTTATCTGAAGTTGCTGCCTTCAAGTCTAGGTAGTACAAATTCCCTTCCTTAGTATCACAACCAATCATTTGTTTCATTTAGATGTCCTTAAAGAGGCAAAAATTAGGCCAAAAAACTACAATGCAAGATAAGGCCTCTGTAATTTGAGACACAGACAAGAGGTTATATCCCAAGAAAGGAACAACAAGAATGTATTCTAAGTTCAAAGTTTAAGTAAATCTCAAGCACCCTTCACCAACAATAGAAAAATTTTCACCATTAGCAATTGAAACGATTTTTTCTGAGGAGGGTTTGATTTCATCAATCTATTTAAAATCAAAAGTCATGTGATTGATTGCACCAGAATCAATTATCTTATGTTATTACTAACAGGAGGAGCATAAAGAGACTTACCACCATGACCTGTAGTAGCTATCATCGCTGAATGCATTTTATTAGTTTAATCTTTAGTTCTTATTTTGCAACTGCGGTAACAGATTGAGCTGTCTTCATATTATTTTTTCGATCTTTGTTATGATCCCACCAATATGGTTACCCTACCAATTCATAGCAGCGGTCTTTTGTGTGTCCATATTCATTACAATGAATACATTTGTATAAAGGTTTTTTTAGTACTTTGATTCCTTTTTGGCATATTCCTTGCATCCATTGTTGCAATTTCTGAATTTTTAGATTATCCTTTGAATGTAATTATGCAATTAGCTTCACGCCGAATTAAAGCATAACATTCTTCTAGATTTGAAATTTCCTTTCGCAAAATATCTTCGTAGTCTTGTTCAAAACAATCATCAAGTCTAGCAAGGAATATATGCACTCTCAATCTTTCAATAGATTGCGTGAATGCTTCAACATCCTCAGGATCCTTCATAACAACTTTGTCTCCATGATCTAGTTCTTGAAAAATCTTAACAAGTTCACCATAATATTTTGAAAGGGGTCTTCCATTCTGCTTAGCTCCAAAGGTTTTCTGGTTTAGAGCTAAAGTTTGCAATTCATCACTTCTATCATAGAAAGCTTTTGCCAACGCTATCCAAATTGAATATGTAGTAGGCAACTGCACGTAGCGTTTTATGATTTCTGGTGTCATCTATATCAACAACCATCTCTTAACTTTCTGGCTTTCGGCATACCACTTTTCATATCCCTCTTCAAACTCTTTAGGTGGTGTTGGTTTTCCATGAATATAAGAGAGTTTTTCTCTTTCAACAATGTGCATCTTCGTCAACTACGACCAAACATCATAGTTCAATTTAGTAAGAGTAATACCTGCATTAAATACTCCTTTAGAACGCACTACAGCAAAAACAAAACTGTTTCATGGAGATTCAGATTTATCACCCATTTATTTATAAACGGGATTCAAAAATATGATTTAGATCAAGAATTAAGAACTATGTTGTGATACCAACTTGAAACTAATGGAGAGAATTTCTTTTGTATTTCTCATTCACACACATAAAAAATAATGTTGTACAAGATTGGTTTTTATATTACAGAGAAGAATCCTAATAATGGAAACTAACGCCTAATTCTACAGCTACAAATCAGGACCATAATTGGCTCCAATTCTGGAAGTAGAATATTTCCAACCTGTCAAAAATATGTCAAAATATAGCAAATAAAGAAGACATTGAAGATGATTTTTCATTAGATTTACAACAAAAACCCTTACTAACTTCTGACAATAATAGATTATGTTATTCAAAAATTGGTGTTTCAAGTAGTAAACAAAATGTTGCTGCTTTAATAAGAGTAGATAGAAAGATAAGCTCTAATTACTTTGATGGTACAAATAATGTTCCATGTAATATCATAGTCAATACTAGAGCTAGTGGAAGTTACATTAATCATAATCTAATACATAATTTGATGAGTTTCCAACTAAACGAACCTTTTCAGTATATAAATTTCAATGGTGAAATACATCAAATAGATACTGCCATATAAACCATTATTAAGATAGGAGATAGTAAAATACCTATGAAATTATTAATTAAAAATGAAGGATTCAAGTTAGAAATAATGTTAGGCACTAGTTTCCTCGAACAAGTTCAACCTTACAAAATAACTCAACATGGAATACAACTATCCTACAACAATAATATAATATATATTCCTAGATAATGACTAGCCTAACTAGTATTTATACTTTGTTGCTTATATAGACAATGGAGTAGGTTCTTGTTTATGTAAACTTAAGTTGTTTTTCTTTATAATATCATGAAATCTTAAAAAATATAATACTTTGTTGAATACTTTGATGAATACTTTGTTGCTTATATAGACAATGGAGTAGGTTCCAATTTTTATAAACTTAAGTTGTTTTTCTTTATAATATCATGAAACCTTAAAAAATATAATAAGATTAAATATTTCTCATAATGAGATACATTTATCCAAAGTTATTCATCAACCCCAAATCCTATTAGGATCATTCTTAATAAAAATATCCACCCTTTTATTTTTATAATACCGGAACTGATGTTCTTTTAGGAAATAACTTTATCCAATTATTTCATAAGATCTTATTTGATACTATTAAAGAACAAATA
This sequence comes from Erythroxylum orinocense, assembly GCA_025531955.1. Taxonomy (NCBI): domain Eukaryota; kingdom Viridiplantae; phylum Streptophyta; class Magnoliopsida; order Malpighiales; family Erythroxylaceae; genus Erythroxylum; species Erythroxylum orinocense. Next base: position 11,550,734 of record JANZLX010000212.1, read on the forward strand.
CATTTCAAAACTTCTTTAGTCATTGGATCATAGTTAGTCGAATAAAGAAAAATCAATCTTTTCAAAAGGAAAAGGTTTATTAAAATAGAAAATATTATAGAAAATAAGTATCAACATATAAAAACCATCAAAGATGGACTAAAATTAGTAAAACAAAAAATAAAGAAAATTACTCTAATGACCCATTATAATTTTGGGATAAAAACAAAGATGAAGTGAACCTATAAATGATAAATAAACAAAAGATTATTAAAGTTACTGCTATGAGATATAATTTAAAAGATCAAGAAGAATTTAAAAAACAACTTCTTGAACTAGAAAATCTAAAGATCATTAGGCCTAGTAAATCCTCTCATTCTTCTCTAGCATTTATGGTTAGAAACTATGCAAAACTAATTATAAATAAAGCTAGAATGGTTGAAATTATTTAAAAAAATTATAATACAGCATTCGATGGATTCTTCTACCTCCAAAAAGAAACATTAATAAACTTGACAAGATAAAAAACAAAATTTCTCTAAATTTGATTACAAGAGTGGATTTTGGTTGATAAAAATGAATAAAGATAGCATTCCATGTGCTGCTTTCTTTACTCCACAAAGGTCATTATAAATGGCTAGTTGTGCCTTATGGTTTAAAAAATGCCCCAAAAGTATTTTTTTAAAAAGGATAATATCTTCAAGTATCGTAATTTCATACATTATTATGTGAATGATATTTTAATAGCTATTAAAAATATTGCTCAACATATTATATATCTCCATAAATTTGTAGATTTATTTGAACATTATAGTTTAGCTCTTTCAGAGAAAAAAGTTAAGATATGTCAAACTAAATAAAATGTATTGGCATGAATATATACAAAAGAGGAGTTAAACTTGAACCTCATATCCTCGAAAAAAATTCCAATTTCTTGATAAGATACAAAGAAAAAAAAAACTCAGTTTTTAAAAGTATTAAACTATGCTCATCATTTTATTCAAAACCTAGCCGAAATTTAAAAAAAACTTTTCAAATGCTTTTAAAGAAGAATCAAGGATTTGAATTTTCACTTTACCTAATTAACCAAGTAAAGAAAATTAAGATTTTGTGTACTATCTTGCCAAAACTCTCTTTACCATCTGACGATGATGATTTAGTCCTTCAAACCGATGCTTTTGATCACGCATGTAGTGGAGTATTAAAAAAGATAAATTATGATGATTTTAATATTAAAATGAATGAATCTCTTTGCAGGAATATTTCAGAGCCTTTACAAATACTCAACAACCATATAATATAAACGAAAAAAATTATTGACGATAGTAAAAAGCTGTCAAAATTTTTATTACCTAACATGTTTTTGTTAAAAATTGATATTACTAAAGTCAAGGTTTTTATTCAGAATAATTTACCTTCTAAACTTAAATATAAGAGGTATATAAAATGTCAAACTTTATTAGCAAAATACATATTTGATATTAAAATTATCAAATCTAATAAGATGGTCAACCTCAACGAAGAAATATTTGATTTATTAGATCGAATGTCTGAAGATATCGTTCATGTCAGGCACAAATCAATGATTTGTTAGATATTGCAAATTTTAACTCGACTCCAAAAGCAGTACTTCATTCATTTTGCCATATATGGCAAGTCAAGATAAACCACTGCAATTATTTAGAAAAAAAAAAAACCTTTTTAACCTAGTCAACAAGATTAAATAGTCGAAGATACATCATCTATAAGCTCTTCTTCTCCAATAAGAGAATTTATTAGTCAACAGATTCAACCAAAAGAGATTACTTCTGATAATATCTCTTTAAGACCTAATACTATGCATAACTTAAGGATACAGAAATGTCTAATAGCCTTCCAAAAGGTTATCATGCTATTCAAGTGCATTATAAGGTAGCAAGTGCATTATAAGGTAACGAGAGATTTACACTCTCTACAAAATAACAATACCCAATATATTGATTTTTTTAGATATATTATAGACTGAATTTTTTACAAGGCGCTCATCTTCAAACTATTTGAGATTAGTATAATTTTAAAACAATAAATGCCATAAGTTTGCCTAACCCAGAATTTCCTATGATATCTCTACTTCCCAGATGAATTCAAGTAGTGCTTATTAAAGATATTATCTACTAGTCCATACTTTAATGAAGAAGAACCACACTACCATTTTATTACCTTGGAAAAGGTTAAACATTTTCTCATTATTGTGGATA
>JANZLX010000212.1:11553049-11565018 GCA_025531955.1 Erythroxylum orinocense
TTATTAAAAATAGAAAATATTATAGAAAATAAATGTCAACATATAAAAACCATTAAAGACGGACTAAAATTAGTAAAACAAAAAATAAAGAAAAATTACTCTAATGACCCATTACAATTTTGGGATAAAAACAAAGATGAAGCGAACTTATAAATGATAAATAAACAAAAGATTATTAAAGTTACTGCTATGAGATATAATTTAAAAGATTAAGAAGAATTTTAAAAACAACTTCTTGAACTAGAAAATCTAAATATCATTAGGCCTAGTAAATCCTCTCATTCTTCTCTAGCATTTATGGTTAGAAATCATGCAAAACTAATTATACATAAAGCTAGAATGGTAGAAATTATTTAAAAAATTATAATATAGTATTCGATGGATACTTTTACCTCCAAAAAGAAACATTAATAAACTTGACAAGAGGAAAACAAATTTTCTGTAAATTTGATTACAAGAGTGGATTTTGGTTGATAAAAATGAATAAAGATAGCATTTCATATGCTGCTTTCTTTACTCCACAAGGTTATTATAAATGGCTAGTCGTGCCATATGGTTTAAAAAAATGCCCCAAAAGTATTTCAAAGAAAAATGGATAATATCTTTAAGTATCATAATTTCATACATTATTATGTGAATGATATTTTAATAGCTATTAAAAATATTGCTCAACATATATATATCTCCATAAATTTGTAGATTTATTTGAACATTGTAGTTTAGCTCTTTCCAAGAAAAAAGTTAAGATATGCCAAACTAAATAAAATTTATTGGCATGAATATAGACAAAAGAGGAGTTAAACTTTAACCTCATATCCTCAAAAAAAAAAATTGCAATTTCCTGATAAGATACAAAGAAAAAAAAAAGCTCAAAGTTTTTAGAAGTATTAAACTATGCTCATCATTTTATTTAAAACCTAGCCGAAATTTAAAAAAAACTTTTCAAATGCTTTTAAAGAAGAATCAAGGATTTGAATTTTCACTTACCTAATTAACCAAGTAAAGAAAATTAAGATTTGGTGTACTATCTTGCCAAAACTCTCTTTACCATCTGATGATGATGATTTAGTCCTTCAAATCGATGCTTTCGATCATGCATGTAGTGGAGTATTAAAAAAGATAAATTATGATGATTTTAATATCAAAATGAATGAATCTCTATACGGGAATATTTCATAGCCTTTACAGATACTCAACAACCATATAATATAAACGAAAAGAATTATTGACGATAGTAAAAAGCTGTCAAAATTTTTATTACGTAACATGTTTTTGTTAAAAACTTATAGCACTAAAGCGAAGGTTTTTATTCAGAATAATTTACCTTCTAAACTTAAATATAAGAGATATATAAAATGTCAAACTTTATTAGCAAAATACACATTTGATATTGAAATTATCAAATCTAATAAGATGGTCAACCTCAACAAAGAAATATTTGATTTATTAGATCGAATGTCTGAAGATATCATTACATGTCAGGCATAAATCAATGATTTACTAGATATTGCAAATTTTAGCTCAACTCTAAAAGCAATACTTTGTTCATTTTGCCATATATGGCAAGTCAAGATAAACCACTACAATTATTTAGAAAAAAAAAACTTTATAACCTAATCAACAAGGTTAAAATAGTTGAAGATACATCGTCCATAAGCTCTTCTTCTCCGATAAGAGAATTTATTAGTCAGCAAATTCAACCAAAAAAGATTACTTCTGATAATATCTCTTTATGACCTAATACTATGCATAACTTAAGGATACAGAAAAATGTCATGTCTAATAGCCTTCCAGAAGGTTATCATGCTATTGTGCATTATAAGGTACTGAGAGATTTACACACACTACAAAATAACAATACCCAATATATTGATTTTTTTTAGATATATTATAGACTGAATTTTTTACAAGGCGCTCATCTTCAAACTATTTGAGATTATTTTAAAACAATAAATGCTATAAGTTTGACTAACCCAGAATTTCCTATGATATCTCTACTTCCCAGATGAATTCAAAGTAGTGCTTATTAAAGATATTATCTACTAGTCTATACTTTAATGAAGAAGAACCACACTACCATTTTATTACCTTGGAAAAGGTTAAACATTTTCTCATTATTGTGGATATTAAGTTACGAAAAGAATTTTTTAAAAAATAGTGAATAATATTCATTATAAAAGAGTTTTATAATTAGGATAAGAACAATTATTTCTGACAAGGTGGCAGCATTTAACAAGAAATTTCAAACCTAATCTTGAAAAAATAAATTTTCTTTTTTAATGATAATTCCAGCCAAAAAGATATCATTGGCTAATGCAAATTTTGTGAAAATAAAAATAGCATATTTAAAAGAGACAAGATAAGATCCACTCCTAAAGTACGGAAAAGATTCTGTACAGAAAATATCTATCTTTCTTGTACAAGTACTTGGAAGCCGATTAAATGAAAAGATAAAGCTGTAGGCGTCTTAGATAAGATGAAAATATCTCCGCACTAAGATGACGGAGAAACCACTACAAATAAATATAGAATCTATATTTTGAAAAAATTGGTAAGAAGTCATTTGTAAGTCTGCCCGTATAAATAAGCCGCTGACGGTAGTAAGAAGGGCATCAAGCAATCTCTGTGTCTCATCCTTGTAATATCTTCCGCTATGAAATAAAATCTGTCCTTTTTGTAGATACAGTTTACAACTTCCATTTTAAAAACCATACTGTTCTCCTAAACTAAAATCTTTAGTATACACCTTAAATAGGAAACCAATTAAGGCAATGCCTTCATGAAACACAATAAGATACTGATCTCCGTATAGAAAAATGCATAAACAAAAAGATACAAGATCAGTTAAAAAAAAAACTGATTTGAAGCTACAACAATCACCACAATCAAATAGATTATATGAAAGCTAAAAATGAAAGTTGCACGACAACATATGGTCATTAAGTCACCTGAAATTTCTTTAGTTTGCTATAACAATTAAAACCTATAAACAAATTTCAAGGTCCCATGCTAAATTTTAAGAGTCACTGAAGCCTAAAGGTAGAAAATATGTAACTCGTTCCTTTTACAGGATCTCGAAGATGGAAACATATTATGAGAGTGAATGGCTGATATTCTACCTGAATGATTTTCTCCTGATGCAAATATATAAGAAAAATATTGCAATTTTAGAAACAGGATCAAGATTCAGCTAGGTTGAGTAAACTTCCATAAGAATGAAAAGATCCCTAAATTTAACAAATCAATAAATGGTATTCTCATTGTTGATGTTGTTGTTAACGTTGTTTAACAAAACAGCAATAACTATTTTTTTTTACGGAGTTTTAAATTTTCTTACTTCTGTAGCTGAGATAATGAGACCTGTACATTATATTGGAATTTGAGGTCTGTACATTATATTGGAAGGAGACAACCTCCCTCCATCAAAATTAAGAAAGGAAAAGACAAATGCAAGAATAGCCTAATCCAATTGCTTGAATCCACAATATTATATTTCAGATTACAATCTTAAATCTGCAGCTCGTAACATACGAAAAGCCGGAGCCAAAAGATATTGTAACTAGGACAGATTCCAATGCTGTCAATATCAATGTAAAATTTGTTACCTCTATTGCTGTCACCCTTTACAAATAAGTCAAAGTCATCCTCCGGGATATAACATCACTTGAATATCCAGCTAATTTTTTGTTCATCATTAGGCAGCTGCGATAGATACCGATGTTGGAAATTTACCGATGAGCAGGCAAGATAATGGATGATGGAAATGTTAAAGAACCATTGTTGGGAGCACCCTGAATCTTGAGAATTGAAGTAACCAAATTATATATCTGGACATTTTCAAAAGAAGGAACCTTCTTCCCCCTGCCAAACTGAGGCCCATGGGCAATGAAGATTGTCCTCATTGAAAAAACCGCATTATCATAACCATGTGCTCCTCCACACTCTTGTCGCTTTGTTCGCTTTTGCTCTACCTTAAATCCCTCTTCAATCAACCCTACTATCGGTGGAATCCTGTCACTCTCAAAGTAATGAAGTCTACTAGGCAGCTCTTCCTTAAGATAAACTTGCAAATAATTACCATTTTCAACTTTCCCGGACTTCAATCCTTCATTCATCTTGGCAACAACATCAGAAGGTGCAGTTCCAGGCGGTGGCCGAATAGCCAGCACAGGACTATAAGACTGTACCCATTCAGTTGGAACCCCAACCCAGGGGGCCAAATCATCAAGAAAGATCAATTTTTTATCACATGTACCTACCATGCCGTGATCACCCACCATAATAATATTAACCTCCTCAAAAACCCCTCTTTTCTCTAGTCCGTCAATCAATCTCCCAATCATCCTATCAATTCCAGCAACTGCTTCTGTTATCTGCGGATCATCAGGTCCCACTTGGTGACCCTGATGATCAGGGTCCTCAAAATACAGCGTCAAAAACACAGGAATTTCGTCAGCGGGCAAATCAAAATAACTCAAAACCTTATCAACCCGCTCCTCGAATGAAACAGACCCATTGTAATACATACAGAAGTCTTTAGGACAATTCCACGAACCTTTATGCACCTCAGACCCAGGCCAGAAGTAAGTAGCAGCCTTCAAGCCATGATTAGCCACAGTCTCCCAGAGTGGCTCACCAAGCCACCACTTGGGCTCGTGGCTTCGCATAGTGAAGACCTCACCGGTGCGAGGATCCACAAAATGATTGTTGATAATGCCATGATAAGCAGGATAAAGTCCAGTAACAATAGAGTAATGATTAGGGAAAGTAAGTGTAGGGAAAACGGGAATCAAACCCGTCTCAGCCTCAGTGCCGTTAGCAATCAAACGGTGAATATTGGGCGTAGGTGTCTTGAACTGGTAACCAAATCGAAACCCATCTGATGAAATCAAGAGAACAACCGGGTGATTGAGTTTATTCAACGGACGAGCGGTCAACTCCAGCGAATTAGACGAAGCAGAAGATGACGACGATGAGAAGAAGAGAAAAGCGAAGGCAGAAGCAGCAGAGAGAGCAACACAGGTGACGAGAACCATAGCGATGAAGAGTATAGTAGTGGTGGATTTCTGAGGAGGATTGGTCGAGTCGCTGGAGTCAGTGTCGAAGGAGAGAAGGGCAGTAGACGGGTTTGGTGGCTCTTCATCGTGGGTAGGCAAATGTGCGGATTTTGTGGAGGTCAACGCAGAATCAGAACTCATCCTTTATCAGAAACCACTTCCCTAGGTTCTCTGGTAACACCAACTCAAATCAGTACATAGCAATTTGGGGTATGAATCGTTGGAGAGAGAGAAGAACTTGACGAAGCCGGCAGGTGAGTTTCGAGAGTCGCTGTCGTCGCGGAGGCTAGATTGTGCGCTTTGTTGAACGTATTTGCTTTCCCACGTGTCGCGTATCTATGGTTATTGATTGATCCCACGGTCCCTAATTGTATAGCTTCCGTTCAATGTCTATGGTCCCCATTTTAAATGAGTTTATTAAAGTGGTTAGTATGTAATCAATAATAGACCTTAAATGGTGACGTGCGTGGCTCTAAAATTTGCGAAAACTTTTTTTATTGCCAAGAAATATTCTTAATTATCCTATTAATTCATTTATTCATAATGAGAATAATAAATAACAAAATTATGCACATGTGTCGTTGGATATATTAACATTATTTAGTTTGAGTAAATGTATTATCTATTAAGCTTAAAAACAAAATTTTGGGTTATATTTTTTGAGAATTCCTCATTATTGATAAAATTTTACCAGTGTTTACTGATATAAAGCTTGTGGTATAGTTGATTATGGGTAAGTCATTGGAGAATCGTCTTTAAGTTTTTTGTTTTTGTTTTTAATAATCAAACATTAAAGACATAAATCATACATGAATCATGAATCACACATAAATTATTCTTGCCAATTCAGATCTTGAATACAATAATAATCACATAGATAAAGCGAATAAATCACTTGTCTGGAGTAGAATCTATCATAATATAGAGAGAAAGCTTTCGCAATCACAAACTAATTTCTCTCTCTTAAGTCTTTTTTTTATACGATAGCTTGATAGATAGCTCAATGCACAAATACATACTCTTTTTGTATTTGTATTTTGTTTGTACATAATAGAATAGAGAGAGGACTATTTTATATACACTTCTTTATTGACACTAAATTTTGTAAGTCCATCATGTATTGAATTAACGGTTAAGATTTAATATACTATTAAACTAAGAAAATTCTAAACCAAGTTTAATATAGGCTTATAAAAAATTTGGGCCATAACATCAAGTCATAGTTCTTACATTCTCCCAATTGGTCGGATGTTTCATAATTAGATTTAATATTATAACATAAAACTAACAAGAATTAAATCTTATAAACCGTTAATATCATAAGCACCTTAACACAACAAATCACATATTATAGGTTATGGTGGTCATACACAGTATAATCATATACTCCCTTCCATATACCACTATATTAAGAATTTATTATGTTTAAGCTAAAAACAACATACTATCCACATACTTGTTATGAAAATACATACAAATTTCTTATTCAAATAATCATGTATATATAAACATAATGAATAAGAAATATAAAATTTAGAAACATATTATTATTGAGCTCAAGAGTGCTGAAATATCATCATCAAACATTATTATCAATCATCAACACAACCAAGACCCATCCTAAGCACATGTTCTTTAAATTTCTTTTGTTGTAAACCCTTATAAGTTAGAGGATCTGCTACCATGAGATCTATCCTAATATGTTCTATATGCACTCTTTGTTTCTGAATCTCTTCTTTAACAATCAAAATACTTTAATTCCATGTGTTTTACGCCTCTACAGTATTTATCGTTTTTAGAGAAGAAAACTATTTCAGAATTATTACAATAAATTTCTAGTAGATTGCTTACTATGTCTACAACCCCAAGCCCTAAAATAAAGTTCCGCAACCATAATGCATGAATTGTAGTCTCATAACAAGCTACAGAGTCTACTTCCATAGTGGATGAAGCAATGACAGACTGTTTGACACTTTTCTATGAGATTGCTTCTTCAGCTAATAAGAACAAATAGCCAAATGTTGACTTTCTACTATCAACGCACTCGGTAAAATCTGAATCTGAATATCCAATCACTTCTAAATGATTAGACTTCTTATAAGTGAGCAAGTAATGCTTTATTCCTTGAAGATATCTTATCACTTTCTTTGTAGCCTTCCAATGATCAATACCAGGATTACTTTGATACATACCCAGCATCTCTACTGCAAAACTGATGTTGGGTCTAGTATAGGTTTGTAGGTACATCAAACTACCCACAACAGAAGGATATGGAATTGTTTCTATCTCCTTATATTCCACATCATTCTTTGGACATTACATAAGACTAAACTTATCTCCCTTTTATGTTGGGTCTCGCTTGAGTCCGGAATCTAACGCTTGCGAAATTATGAAACGTGATCTTCGTCATTTCTCATAGTAAATTTTTTTCCACACTCTTCGGAACCATGAAACATATACGTCTTATCCTGTAGGGTTAATTTATCTAACCCTCATAAGCCAATCATCGGTTCATCAGATTTCTCATAACATCTCAAGTCACAAAGCGAGCCTACACAAAGAAATCACTAAATCATAATTGACTTCTGTACAATAGTAGCTCTTAGTCTATAGTTTGTTTAGAAGTAAGAATCACCTCATTCGGATCTCTACAAACCGAAATATCTTCCCCCTTTGTCTTACGATTCTAACGCCACCAAAAACGCTCAATTTGGTTCATAAATAAAGAAGTTGTGGCTAAAACACTGTCGGGCTAGAAATAAACCAAGACTAAACACTATATCTAACTTCATTTCAGAAATTGAAAGTTTTAATGCCCACATTGAAAATTGATTCCTTCAGATGAGTTATAGCTCCGTGTCTCTAGTTTAATTTGAAACAAAAATCAACACAATCGGAGCTCTATAGATCAAGATATCGCCAAAATATTGAAATATGTTTCGAAAAATATCTGACTTATACTCTTATAAATGATCCTCTCACTTTGATTCAATCCATCTGTTAAAAATTTATAACAAAGCCTATGAATTTTTATGGAGAGGTAGAGGAATGTCTTAGAAAACCAACGCTTCAAAAATCGGATCAATCGGAGGTCAAACGGAAAAGTTATAGGCCAACGAGTGAAGGGAGGTTAGAATTGGCGAGAAAATCAGAAATCGGCCGCGATGCGGCCGTGCGAACGCCCAGCGCCCGCACTCGCGAGCGGCGTGCACTCGCCCTCACGAGGGCCAACTGGCCGTAAAATCTTGCAATCCGACTTCTGAACTTCAAACATTCATAACTTTTGACTCAGAACTTCAAATTTTACAAACTTGGTATCAAAGGAAAGATAAAAGAACGCTCTACAACTTCCATGAAGGGCTTAGCAACAATTTAGGTCTCTAAAGGGGTCAAAAATCCAAAACAAAGTGACTGTATGATCAATATCACCCTAAATAACATCAGAACTTTCAAACCTTATAACTTTTCACTCCCTTGCCCAAAAATGTCATACTTTGTATCAATGGAAAGACAAAAAGATGAACTAGAACTTTCATGTAGGCAACTTTGGCTAATTTTACCTAGATCGATATAATTTTTCATTGGAAGTTAGAACATACAATTTTCCCTTATGAAAAACTTTGGAATTTTGCACTAGACAAACTTAGATTATCATGAAAATAACTATTCAATTTCCAATTGGAATTCTTCAACTCTCAACCTCAATCCATTTGACCCTTCATATTCAACAACACCTCATGCTTCATAACATTCATATCTTTCCTTTCCATATTATGTTACTTATTTATATAACAATAGCTCATATTCAAAGTTCATCCCATCAAGTAGATGACTTCTTCAAATACCTCTAATTCCAACTCTACCATACAAAAATTCGCATTTCAAAACCATACACAAATCCATATTTCCTTTACATCATCAATTAAGAGTTTACAAAACTTTAATGGCATTCTAAGCCACATTACATCATCAATATCAAAATCCCATATACAACACAAGATACAAAATCCTATAAGTATCGACATGTGTTTAAAGCCTTATTTACATCAATCCAACTTAACAATACAACATACGCATAAACAAAAAATTGCCTTAACTTTCTTTCATCCGATTTCTTTCTCATGACCTAGAGATGGGAATGAAAAGGGCGGTGAGCTCATCGCTCGCGGGTAACAAGTTTATAAATGGTAATAAGCAAAAACCATTTGAAACTTTCATGATTATAGCAAAACCTCATTGAAATCCATAAGACATTCATTTTTTTCAAATTTGTCAACTTGTCAAGCAAATTCACGCTTCACACAAGTCAAACAATCATCAAACTTATCAACACAAGAAAACACATAAACATATCATAATGGTTTGGGTTGGTCTAAAAACAGAACGTATTACACATTTTCACATAGCGGTCTTGTGTAGTCATGAACTTAGGGGAGTCCTTGAAGGAGCTCTATACCACTAGCAGGCAGGTGGGAGAAACCTTTTGACAAGTACACTTGACATACTTAAGGGACCTAACCAAACTCACATAACATGCATTTAACAAATTGAAAACGGATTGCCCAAAGGCACATTTCAAAAACTTGTTTGTCATGCACATGACACATTTCATATGCCTTCCTATCAACATTTCACAATTCATCAAACACATTCCTATGTCAAGCATCAAGTCATTTCTCAAATCATTCATAAGCCACATAATACGAAAATTCTTGGAACAATTTCGAAATCATTCTCATATCACTCAAAGTCCATTCACAAAATTCGTATACAAAAACTTATGGCACATTTTGAAATTTTGTCTTTCATGAACATGAAAATTTTCCGAAAACCCTTTCATTTAGCAATTCAAAATTCATTATCAAAATTCCATACACCACAATATGTAGCAATCTTATAAATCATTTAAAAACAATAAAAGAAACATTTATGAAGTAATTGAAATCCTTTTTGTTGGGACCCGATCTCGGAACCGGATCCCAACCGGAAAAACAGAATCGGAAATACAAAATCAAACGAATGGATCAAAAATCATTTAGCGGAAGCACAATTATAAGTGAAATTGAAGAATCGAATTTCGAAGCGAAACTAATCGAAAGCAACAAACGGGTTCGAAAGAATGCGAAGTGAAAACATAAACAAAATTGACGAATCGAATCGGAGGGAATAAAGCGGAAGCAGAAACGAAAAACGAAAATGAAATCAAAAGCGAAAATAGAAGGGAACGGATTTCGAAGCGAATCGAAATAAATTCCAACATCCGGTAACGAAAATGTCGCAAAGCGTGTTGCGTTGGAAACCTTAGACTAAACCAATCCGAAAATCTGGTATAAATTTTTTTTCTTTTTCTTTTTCTTATTATTCACTTCATCTTTATTCAATCTTATACAAGTCAAAACAATTAATTTCCCATTTGGAAAAATTCAACCATTCTAAACTCACTATCCTTTGCCATAATTTTCAATAATCTCAAATCACTAGATTGCTTAAATCAAGCATATCTTAAACGCATCTTTAAAACTCTTATTCTTATTCTTACTCTTATTTTGCCATAAAACCCATTTTATAAAAAATCGGGCAGCATAACGGCTACATTTTAAGAAACCCAAAATCCTGCAAAGGGTTCAAACACACTTCTATAATAACATCCAACCATAACAACCATCATCGGACCTCCTGTCCGGAATCCCAGTATAAACAAACACAATTCTATACCAAAAATATTTCAATAATTCTCAAATCAACCAACACAATCATCTCACTTCATTCATTTACCATTCACATACCAAAACCATTTATAAATCTACATTCCACTTCCAAACACAAAATCCATAATCCCAGTCACATTCATATATCAATTTGGTATACAAATTCATAATTCATATCTCAATTCGTAAACATAATTCACATACATCCTGAAATAAAAGCCTGTAATACATTAATGGCAATTCAAGCCATGAACCATAGCAATACCAAAAATCCAACTTTACACAAATACACGCTATGCAAAACCGAACAAAACGTCTTGACATTCCTTCATCCGATCTCCTGCTCGAATACCTGGAGATGAGGATGAAAGGGGGGTGAGCTTGACAACTCGTGGATAACATATTTACAATTCAAAAAATAAGCAAAAAGTCATATTTTCAAAACTTTTGCCGTTTTATAAACAATTCACGGTAGCAAATTTTTCATAACTCTTTTCTCAAACCTTTCAACCTTTTAAACCATTCATAAGAAATTTTCAAAATTTTCACGATTGCAATTCTCAATTTTCCCTTTCTCAAAATTCTCAAATGTTTGCACAAATCATAAATTTCAAAAAGACATGAATGCATCACATTATAAATGCATCACAAATATAAACAAAATCAAAATCACATAACACACCAAAACGGTTTGGGTTGGTCCAGAACGGAACGTACTGCACATTCCCACATATCGGTTCTGTGCAGTCGTGAACTTATGGGAGTCTGAAATCGAAGCTCCAGAGCCACTAGCGAGCAGGCAGGCGAAGCCTATAAAAAGAAGACCAATGCACTGAATCATACTTATGGGACCTAACCAAACTCACATAACACATTTTCATGCTTAAAAAATCGTATTGCCCGAAGGCACATTTCGAAAATTCAAATTTTCATGTCGTGTCATTCTAGACACATTAACATTCACAATTGTACATAAATTCATATAGCAATTCTCCCCACATATGTCATATAGCAAACCAAATGCAATCACACTTTATCAATCCATTTCATAACAACCAAAATCTTAGTTGATTTACAACAATTCAAAAACAAAGTATGCCACACTTTTGATAATTTATCAAAATCAATCATAAATAATAAATAAACAAATGTATCAATTTTCATAATTAACAAATCCTTCAAGCATAATGAATCTCAGAATTTT
>JANZLX010000212.1:11622182-11641448 GCA_025531955.1 Erythroxylum orinocense
CTTTCCCTTTGGTTTCTACGACAACTAACTTCTCCTCCTTTTAATTCATTACTCCTAATGCCTATTCCTTCCAAAAAAAAGCCCTTCACTTATAAGGACTTTCCCACTTTGCCCTTATTTTGGTCTCATATGGCTCTACACTTACAAGCCTACTACAAATTCTAACTTAATCCTAACCCTGCATTCTAATTTCAAATTTCTAATTCCCATACATACTTGCTAATTTCAAGACTCAACTATCAAATAAATAAAAATAATAAAACAATTAGAGCAAAAGTAAAGAATAAATAAAGTAATCAAATAAATAAATAAAATCAATGAATAAATAATAATAAAAAAATTTGGGGCCCAACACCAAGGTTCCTCTTTAAGTCTCTTTTTGTTTGCAGTGGTAATTAATGAGCTCATCAAAAAATATTTAAAGGGATATGTCTTAGTATATGTTATTTGTTGATGACATTGTTTTAGTGGATGAGACAAACGAGAGTGTCAATTTCAAGCTTCAACTTTGTCAGAATACATTAGAGTCGAAGGGCTTTAGATTGAATAGGAATAAGATTAAGTACGTGAAGTGTAACTTTTCGAGACATAGGGTGGCTACTGATGTGGAGGTAAAGACTAATTTAAAAGTTATATTACAAAAAGAGTGTTTTAAGTATCTAGGATCTATCATCCATAGTAATAAAGATATTAATGAAGACATAGTTCACCAAATTAAATCAGATGACTTAAATGGAGAAGTGCATCAGAAGTTTTAAGTGACAAGAAGATACCATTGAAGCTTAAAGGTAAATTCTATCTTTTAGCGTCGACAATACTCTATAAGGCAGATTATTGATCTATCAAACTGGTGCATAGTCATAAGCTAATAATGACGGAGATAAGGACGCTCTGTTGGATGTGTACCTTACTGGAAGAGATAAGGTCAGAAATATAATAGTAAGAAACAAATTAAAGGTGACTAATATCATTGAAAAATCAAAAGAGACAAAGTTTTCGTAGATTAGACATGTTAAAATGAGATATTTGGACGCTCCAGTGAGGAGATGTGAGAAGATTGTGCTCAGAAAACTGTAAGAGAAAAAAAAAAAGCTAAGAAGAATTAGAGGGAGGTGATCAATGATGATATAACACTGCTGGAACTTACCAAGAATATGAATCGTAATAAAAAACTTTAGCATACTAGGATACAGGTAAAGGATCTCTCATAAGGAGATCCTTGTTGTTCTCCTTGATCTTTTAACATTTTCCTCTTATAGTTAGCCTAAGCTTTTTAGTATGTAATACTTACCTCTTATGAATTTAGCTTAAGCTTTTTTCCTACCTAGCCTAATTATCATCACCATCATCTATTTTTTTTTCATGTGGGTCATTTAGAAATAACCTTTGTATTAGTTACAGTTAAAACCGCGTACTAATGGAAGTCTGCAAACCTCATGTTTTTGTGAGATTTTTATTAGGTTATTGTTGTCGTCATTTTTTTAAACTCGGACTGAACTAATTAAATTGGAGTCAAGGTCAAATTTAATTCATTTGAGTTAGGTTAAAAAGTTGAGTTACATTATCGTGTTATTATTAGTTGATTATTTTACGTCTGATATGAATATTTTTTTACCAAAGTCTAAAAGAATGAACTTTTTTTGAAAAATTTAAAACTAGAAATAGTCTTGTTCAGTAATTTTAAAAATAAATGAATTTTTTAAGGTTTCTTTTTTATATCTTTTACTCTTTATGATATTTTTGTATTTTGTAATTTTTTAGAATTTTCAAACTTTTCATTAAAAATAATTATCAATGGACTATACACATGATATGAATATTGTACATAAATTAATTAAATGTCTCTAATATGATGACTTAATTTAAGTCTTAGACTTGACTTTGATCAAATTAAAAAAATTTAATTAGACTGTACAATGTTTTAATTAATTTATGCGTGATATTCATATTATGTATATTATTATTATCTTAGAACAAATTTTTTAATAAAAATTTAAAAATCATTTAAATCACATTGCAACTTCATTTTTACTTAATATTTTAATATTAATTAATTCAAATTTATCATTATTTCTTGAATAATAATAATAAGTAATTTACGAAATATTTTTTTTTGGTGCAAATAATTTACGAAATATTATAGGTATCTAACAATTGATTTGGTATATATATTCGAAAAACAAAGCGACACTTAACGCCAATGGGCCATATGCATAACAACAGACGCCCAATGCCTAAATTGGACCACGAAACCAGTGGTTCAACTGCCAATCCCGAAAAGCCACATTTAAGTCTATGACTGCAATTTTCCACGTGGCGTCTACTTATTGGTCCCATAAACGTGTCATATGTTTTGATTGGAGAAGACATGTCGACATTACATGGCCTTCAAGATCTAAGCAAGTACCATTAATTACTATATAAATGCACCACTTAGGTTTATATTTCTATTAAGCTCTCAGAACTCTTTAGCTTCTTTCTGCTACTATACTGAGATTAGATCAATCATTTCGTTTCCTCAGAGCTAGGGTTTCGGGATCGGGAGAAACATGGGAGAAGCAAAATGCGTCTCTCTCCGATTGGCTATTGTTTTTCTCATAGCTTCTGTCTCATTCCATCAGCTTCGCGCCTCCGACGACGACGAGGTGAGTAACGGATTTCAGTGAATCTGAGTGTGGAATTTGTGTGTATGAGTTTTTGTGTGGGGGATTTTATAATGAGAGCTGCTGATCTGGTTTGTGTAGGTCTTTTACGAATCGTTCGACGAGTCGTTCGACAGCCGATGGGTTGTTTCCGAAAAGGATGACTATAAAGGTATGGTCATTTGCTTCGGATCTCATTTAGAGCTGAACGATGTTGCTTAATTTTTTGAGTTTTTGAGCAGTTCTTTAGCTGTTACTGTTGTTAAACAATTATGAATCATATGTGGTGTAATCGATGGGAATTGTTTTAGGTAGAAGGTCAATAATACATGTGGCATTTGTTTTGTTTTGTTTTAGGTTGCGGGTTGACTAACCATAAAGACTTTATAAGTGTGTCCGATTAAGAGTGGAAACACGCTAGACTTTGATCCGTTGATAGTTATTTTATGAATCTCACTAGGGGCAAAAGAAGGATTTCATAATTTTTTAAATTATAATGGACATGAAAGGAACGGGAATGATGGTAGCATTTGAAAAAATAATGTTAAGAATTTTAACCACTTGTATACTGCATGCTGTAAATGTTGTGTACCCGATTTGGCCTTTTCGACAATGTTTCCTAATACATTACTTTGTATGATAATACAACTGTTTTGTATTCATTTGGTATTTGCATTTTGGAGTAGGTGTGTGGAAGCACTCAAAGAGTGAGGGACATGATGATTATGGACTTCTTGTGAGTGAGAACGCTAGGAAGTATGCCATAGTGAAGGAGCTTGATGAACCAGTTAAGCTAAAGGATGAAACTATTGTTCTCCAATTTGAGACTAGACTTCAAAATGGGCTTGAATGTGGTGGTGCTTATCTGAAGTATCTTAGGCCGCAAGATGCTGGCTGGATAGCAAAGGAGTTTGACAATGAATCTCCTTATTCAATTATGTTTGGTCCTGACAAATGTGGAGTCACTAACAAGGTTCATTTCATCTTGAAGCATAAGAACCCAAAGACTGGGGAGTACGTTGAGCACCACGTCAAATACCCACCTTCTGTCCCTTCAGACAAGCTTTCTCATGTTTACACTGCCATTTTGAAACCTGACAATGAGCTTAGGATTTTGATTGATGGGGAGGAGAAGAAGAAGGCGAATTTCCTTTCTTCTGAAGATTTTGAGCCTCCTCTTATTCCTGCTAAGACCATCCCTGACCCAGATGATAAGAAACCTGAGGACTGGGATGAAAGAGCCAAAATTCCTGACCCTGATGCAAAGAAGCCAGAAGATTGGGATGAGGATGCACCTATGGAAATTGAAGATGAGGATGCAGTGAAACCAGAAGGATGGATGGATGATGAGCCTGAGGAGGTTGACGATCCTGATGCTGCCAAACCTGAAGATTGGGATGATGAGGAAGATGGTGAATGGGAAGCACCAAAGATTGAGAACCCGAAGTGTGTGACTGCTCCTGGCTGCGGTGAATGGAAGAGGCCAACAAAGAGAAATCCTGCCTACAAGGGAAAATGGAGTGCTCCACTTATTGATAACCCAGCTTACAAGGGTATTTGGAAACCTCGAGAGATTCCGAATCCCAACTACTTTGAGCTGGATACACCTGACTTTGAGCCCATTGCTGCTATTGGGATTGAAATCTGGACCATGCAAGATGGTATCTTGTTTGACAATATCTTGATAGCTAAAGATGAGAAAGTTGCAGTAACATACAGGGATACAAAATGGAAGCCTAAGTTTGAGGTCGAGAAGGAGAAACAGAAGGCTGAGGAGGCAGATTCTAGGACAGATGGACTTGCTGGCTTCCAGGTATCGAACTGTCCAGTCTCCATGTACTTTGGGTTTTGACCTTGTGTTTCATTGTCTGACTCTTGATGTTAATTCTGCAGAAGAAGGTGTTTGACCTCTTATATCAGGTTGCAGAGATTCCTTTCCTAAGCGGGCACAGACAGAAGATTCTTGTAAGTCTAATATTTTTCTGACATTTTTGGTATGATTAGACCCTGATATATGAACTTAATGCTGTAGGATGTCATTGAGAAGGCAGAAAAACAACCAAACCTCACAATTGGCATTCTCGTCTCCATTGTGGTTGTGATCTTCACTGTTTTGTTAAAAATAATTTTTGGTGGCCAAAAGCCGGTGGTAAGTGTCTAGTGCAATCTTCTCATTCTCAACATTTTACTTTTTTTTTCCTTGCATTTATTTCGTTGTTTTCTTGAGCTTGAATGTGGTTAGAACTCGTCTCATCTTGTCTATAACTATGTGATGTAGGCGAATGTAGAACCAAGACCCACACCAGCTGCTGAGACCTCCAACAAGGAGGAGAGCAGCAGCGGAGAGAAATCAGAAGAAGACGACAAGGAAACTACTACAACTGCCCCTAAGAAGAGGTCACAAAGACGTGAAAACTGAAGACGTGATATTGGTTAGACTTGGGGCTGTCAGATATAAACTCTTGGTAAAACATGTGCTTAGTTGTTTTCCCTTAGTTTGACTCTTGGCTATTCCTCCTTTTTGGCCTTGTTTTTGATCATGAGAAATGTATGAAGAGTGTAAATGGCATTTATCTATCATCAGGCCGCGTCCTTTCCTGCCTTGAAGATCTGCTTAGTTTTTGCCTAAACTCATTTTTACTTGGAATTTTTTACGTGGAAGGATTAAGGATAAATATGGTTTCTTTGATCAATTTTGTTGGCTGTGATGATATATTGTGGCGTGAAAGCGTCATCAACCTTTATTGGTAGATGTACTGTTGGAATTATACCTTCGGAAATTTGCTCATGGAATCGACGGACATTGATAATTTTTGAGTTCGGTTCTTCTTAGTTTTTCTTTCCATGGAAGAAGAAACATATGCTGTCTGTCACAAAGGATTTTTGTCACCGATTTTATATTTCCAGCATTATATTGTACTAATCAATTAAATGATAGTTGGAATTCGATTACACGCATCTAGACAGGACTTTATATGATAGCATTTAGCTACATTTCATTTAGTTGCATCTCAATCGTATCTACCTTTTTCTCTTAAGCCCGATTGCCCTTAACAGCCGAATTCGTTTCTGAGTTACATAGCTCGTGTCTCTCTTTTTTTTTAAGTAGTTTTCTTTTAGATGTGCATTGAAAAATTTTGAATTGACGTAATAGTCTGTAAATTACGTCAATCGGGTATTTCGAATTAAACAAATTTAATACAACAGGTTCGATAGAAAGAGCGTAAATAGAGGAAATTAAACACATAAATTTTTGACCTCATATTTCTCTGTTCTAGCTTAGGGGGGCTGTCTGCCAACTCTCTTTAACTTGATCAAAGAATTCACTGGCCACACAGGTTCTTACCGTTAAAAACTAGTTTCCCGAAATACTAAAATACGCTACATTTTCCTACAACCACCCACATATTAAACGGGTGTTTATTTACTTGACTGGGATGGGATCTGAGATTTGGAAGACTGGCATTGTTAAATGATGGTGACGAGCTGCAACAGCCAACAGGACTGCAACGGTATGAGAAAGAGAGAGGAGCATATGTTAAATGATGGTGACGAGCTGCAACAGCCAACAGGACTGCAACGGTATGAGAAAGAGAGAGGAGCATATGATGGTGTTAGTTGGGCATTCGGCAATGGCAGGAGGAAAGGGAAAAACTTTCTGAAGATAATGACATTTTATTAGGAATCTATTATCTGCTAATTGGAAAGATGCCGTAAGGCCTTGATCGAGAAGACACCCGGAAGCTTTGAGCCATATGTGCATTATCTTTTTTTTTTGATGCACTCAGAATATTCACCGACAGAATCAGTGATTAATCCCTTCGTTACGAGAACATCTCCAATATAGAAGTGATACATGTGCATTATCACTAAGCCTCTAATTCTATTTTTAATAAGTTTTTACCTGATCAATGGATAAGTTAATTAAAAATAAATTAAACTATATAAATATTTTACGTTTAAATCTAATATCATGACTAAAAATTATTTGTAAATTACTATATATGTTATCAAGAGCAATTTATTAACAAATATAGTGCACAAATAGAATGCTAAGTAACTTTTTACTCATATGCATATTTAACTAAACTCATAGTTAATATTAAACAATTTAATAACATTTGTTAAATAATACATATTTGACTAATAATAATAAAATTAATCTCAACAAAAGAACTTTTTATAATTTTCACATGTTATGAAAATATGCCAAAACTAAACTGAAATGCAAGATAAGAATTCAACCAAATTTTACTTCTTTACACATCTCTGGGAGGAAGCCATTGTTGTCCTAAGCATTACTTAACCACATGCATTTTATAGATGAGCTTTTGGGGCTAAAAGTGCCATGGGTATTGCCAATTGCTCATCAATAAATATAAGCAGAGTGAAGCCAATTCCGTTTATCATAACTCTACATCTCAGAATTGGAGCCGCTGGGCAGAAGTTCACCTTATTGTGACCAAGTGAAAAAAAATGTTCCTCGCCTACTTGGAAAAATATTGATAGAGAAAAACAAAAGGCAACTGAAGACCTCACGCCAACTATAACTTTAAAAAAAGCTCATCTGAAGACCACTACAATTCTGATTTTTCTTAACTTAACCTCGTGTAGCAAAATGGTTAATTTATCGGCGGCCACCGGTGGCCTTTCTAGACGCCGGAGGGGCCATCTCCTCATCATCAGACTGGATATCTCCGTACACCCACATCCCAAGTCTAGCAGACCTCGCTTCATCCTGGAACTTCTCTAAATTATCAAGGGCTACCTGCCTTTCCTTAGGGTCCCGCTTTGTCCTCTTCTCAATCCTAGCAAGTCCCTCCTGGAAAGTATCAGCAAAACTCATTATCGAACAACATGAAAAACAAGAAGAAAACAAAAAGGAAGTCGTATCATAAATAATCTAATCAATCAACCAAATGATTATGAATGGAAATCATGTTGGAACCATAAAATAGTATAGGTCACAACAGTGTTATGTTGACCATACTGTACCAGCTGTATTTGACAAAAAACTGCACTGTGCCGGATACTTGTACAAAGGTACAGATACTATACAATAAAAATACCAAAAATGATGTGAACTGCTCGCAGTATGGTATTTGCAACCTTGATTGCAATCTATGATTATTTGTGATTGCAATTAAATTATACTAAGCTTTGAAATATTAAAGAAGAAGAAACAAATTCACATCAGGGGCTTAACTTTGGAACCAACTCTACATAACAAATCAAATATCTTGAAATTGTAGGTTTTACTTAAAAAGAATGATTAGGTTCATAGGTAGATATTCACAAGCTATAGTAAAAATGTTATGCCCAAAACGATGCATCTCTAGTCTATATTAGCATAACATGACATAGAAGCAACACAACTCGTACCTGAACCATGGCAGCATTTATGCTAATCTCTGCATCCACAGCAACAAGAGTTACTACAGTGATGGGCCCAGTGCCTTGCCCTTTAACTTTCCCTCCGGAAAGATCCCTCTCCTCCACCTTAGCTCTGAACTCTTTTGAAGTGCTCAACGTGTGAGCACTCAGATACTCAGCTGCTTCAGGACCACAATCCTCTTCCAAGTCTGGCACTTTGATATAAGCCAGGCTGCACAGCTGGGCGAGACCTGGGGAAGATGACACTGAAGGGTCAAGAGGTCGTAACCTACTGTATGGAACCTCCTCCTGGTTTCCGTAGTCAATGTAGAAGACTTCGAACTTGTCTTTCATGGACTCAACAGTGCCACGAGGTGCATTCACAATCTACATATCATATTGCAAAAGCTCTTTTAGACCACTAACACATGCATGATATGCTAAATTTTACTTGGATGGAAGGAATTTTATAAAAGAGAGATGAGTGGGTAAAGCACATCATGAAGACCTGCAAAACTTAACATCCCAGCTTGACAAATTACTACATAATACATACATAACAAAAATCAGGGAATTCGTGAAGATACATGTAGTAGCCAGGGTGAAAATCATTAGAGCATACAAAACCAGATTTGCATGAAACAAACTACAAAAATGAGCCTCACCATTGCTCGGTTCCATGAATTATCTGCACTAAACTGAGCAAGGACTATGTCACCCTTCTTAGGATTGAAAGCACCTATAACGGGAGCATCTTGTAGATTCAGGGATGCCAACTGGTTCTGAATAGATGCAACTTTCTGATCCCCAACTGTCTGGACATAAAATTTTCCACCACCCAGGACTTCTGTAACTACTACCTGCAGAAGAATAACATGTGTAAGCAAGAAACATTACTTCAAAGCAGCACACTCCGATCATATCTAAGAGATAACAACCTTTAGCACTTCTTTCTGTTTGCTTTCAACAACTGAACCATTAAAAACTTCCTCCCCTTCAACGTAATTCTCCCAAATCTGAAGAGAAAAGGAAAAATCATTATCAAAATAAGATGGAAATTCTTGTAGACAAAAATGTGACAGAAAATCACAGATCCTTGCTTCTTACTTTCAGCTTCTGTCTTTTGGCAGATTTCTCCGCTTGTTCAAGAAGATGAGCATCTGGGATTCTGTCAGTACCAAAGGAGGTTTGCAGCTTTGCAAGGCCAGCTTCAAGAAGAGTCACTGCCACATTAGTCCTTGACTCCCACAAGGATCCCAAGAATGTTCCAGTTCTATCAACAGTTTCCACTTCAATCTGAATTGAAGATGAATTAATCAAAGAAAGGAAAATAATCCAACTGTAAAATGACATGGTTAAGGGCTAAGATCAGTACCTCAACATCTCTCTGCATTATCTTTCGTCTCATGAATGCAATTGCTTCATCAGAATAAGGTTCATCACGGCCAGGGCATCTAACACCAGAAAATGAGAAGGCAATGCTGCATGTTTCCTTAGGAATCAACAGTTTGAAACGATGACCGCTGAGGACATACTCCACCACAGCAGAACTCCTCCTGCTACGGTGCAGAAATGGCAAGAAATCCCTGGCTTTCTTAACTGATGCCTAAAAAGAAGCATATTTGCTAAATAAAATGGACCTCACAGAATCGAGCAAGTATGCAAAAAGGGTTGCTGTACTAACTGTTGTAAGGTCTGTTATATGCATGACCGGAGGATCCTTGGCAGAATGAATCCCTTTCTTCCCAGAAACAGCCCGTGATTCAGCAGCAAGAAGGGCATCATAAAAGTTTGATCTCTCCTCAAAGTCCCTATGTCTAATTACAGTGCCAAAGCCACGGGAAACTACAAGCTCAGCCACATTAATCCCTTGCTGAGCACCAGCAGTTGACAGTGCTGGGGAAGTCTCATCTCCATCGCCCTTGGTACCTGAAGAGAGGAAGACTGAACCAAAATCCATCACTCTCGAGTCTCCAGGCCCAGTTGCAACTGTAGGTCCATCTCCCATTGTGACCTTCCTGGAATACTCCATTTGTACACTTACCTGAGAAATAAATAAGATTGACATCTTGACATAATAATAACAATAATTATCAAGCTTAAGTAAAGCAGCTACAGCTTCATACTTGTCGGCCAATCAGGCGTGTTCTCAAGAACTCTTTGGCTTCGCGGGCATAGGGAGCAGGTTTTTCATCTCTGCGAGGATTGCCCATTTTCGGACACCTAATGCTTGAAAGATTTACTCTCCTCTCTGCCAAAGGACTGCCAAACGGCACAGAATCATCAGCTACGATGATGCAGTCACCACTTACAACCTCCACCACCTGAAAAATAGCCAAACTTAGTTGAGACAATATTCAAACAAAGGGGCTAAAATCACATCAAGAATTTGGGAAATCATAACCTTTCCAATGAAATTCTGGTCATGAATTGCCTTCGAGTTTGTTGCTGGTGGTACATAATTTGTCCAGATTTTCAGGCGGCTTTTCTTGGCCTCAAGCTCTGCAGCCTTCAACCGACGCTTGGCATCTTCTTCCATCATGTTTGCACTCCATTCAACAAATTTAGCTAAACCCTAAATTGAGAAAAGTGGAGGCAGACACAGAGAAATTCAGATTCCTTATACATATGTAGATATTGATTCTTGCTTAATGTAAGCAAAAGCTAAAAATGCCAATTCTCTAAGTAATACAATATGTTTCAGTGGTTATAGATTTTAGCCATACCCATCACTGATATCAGCTAACAGCAACAGTCGTTGTCATAAAAGCAACAATACTTATCGCACTTACATTTTCAACAAGTTCCATTGACAGGTCATTCACTGTATCCCCTTGTGGATAATATACTGAACCAATCAAATTGCTGAATTTATCAACACCTTCCAGGACAATTCGAACCTACAAACCAAAACTCAAAGTTAGCTTATACTAAAAACATTCATGGCTATATTATAAATCATAATGCATCATTTGATTTACCTCTCTATTCAAAACACGAAGCTCTGTAAAATGTTTGGCCTCCATACCAAATGGATCAGGAGCAACTTCAGCAGCTGTTGTTGAGGCTGCAAGTCTCTGTGCAGATGTTAAAGGCGCACGCGGTTCAGAGACATCAACATTTGTTTCTTCGGATGTGGTCTCTGTTTCAGCAACAGTTTCTGCTGCTGCTCTTCTACCCATTGATGGGGACTAATTTGAACAAAAGAAAATAATATATATTTATAAATATTACATAAAAATTTTCTTAAACAAGAGCAAGAAAAAAAAAACTCAATTGCAGGTTCAATCCTCATAACAAGGAAATGCACATACCTGAATTCCTGCAACAAAGACTTGGACAAACTGAAAGTCTGGCAGTAAATACACTCGTACAGTACTGCCGTCACGAACTTGTTCAACAATGCCTTGCATTGGTCTGCCCTTGTTTGCCGCTAGAAGACCCATGGCGTCCAAGTTACTTGGGTCCCCGATGGCGGAGGGAGGCAGATTTCTGATGGATGCCTCAGCGGCACCTGGTGTCTACAGCCAGAAATACAAGAATTCAACACATTATCTCGTGGAAGACATTACATTAAAAGAAAAACATGACTCTTTATCAAGGTTATGAAATCAGAAAATGATTGCTTCATATTAAGTTTTGAATCATCTGCTTCAGTTACGATCCAGTTGCTTCAAGCGCCACCTCCAGTTGAGCATGAAATCAGTATGAAATTGAATGCAACATAAAATCAAATTTACATAAGCCAAGACTTATACATGTCATCACACACATGTTGCAAATTTTTCCTGGACCTAATGACAATACCATACAAAAGTTTTCTTGAAATGATGAAATATCTCGAGTGCTATTTTTAACAGTCAGACAAAACTGCTCCTCCTCATCTCCAGGTCTCAACCTCTGTTCTATGATTACTGTAAGAAGTGAATCAGAACAGAGAAATGAACTAGGCAGTTATGACTGATGAGTCTGTTCTATGATTAGTGTAAGAAGTGAATCAGAACAGAGAAATGAACTATGCAGTTGTGACTGATGAGTAGGTTTTTTTTTTTTTTTCAAATACTATGCTAAATATAATTCTTTTTCTATATACATCCAGGAATTAATTCCTACATCAAATGACTGTATCTGTGCAAATGATATGAGTTTATTTACAGTGCACGAGACGAGCATAAAACCAATAACAGGGCTTTAAAGAAGTAAGCACAGGATTGCCATTGAAAGGGTACCGTTTGCAGTCAATGGGGAGAAAGTAGTGATGAAATAAATGAGAGATTGAGAGAAGCTAACCTTACTCCATCGACCAAAACCCTGTTGCTTAGCTTGTTCTTCAAGTTGGAGCAAGTCGGCGAGGAAAGGACTAGCTTCCCCTTTCTGCTGACCTTGTTCCCTCACCTAAGTGGATAAATGATCAATATAGGCAAGGGAAATGAAAATTATATATTAAGATTCTTTCCAAGAAAATAAAAGGTAACCTTTGCCCAGCCTTCAGAAACAACAAGCACAGCAACATTCTTCTCACCAAGAAATACTGAACCAAATTCTCGACCAATAGATGGCACAGAATAATCCACCCTGAAAGTGACTTCCTGTAGAAAAAGTTTAGCAGTCGCATTATATAGTCCAATATAATGAGGCCATCTCCAACCATTCCACTAAAAATTTGATGTAAAGAGAATATTCCAATAATCTTTTTACCCCAAATTTGGTGTTATTCCAACCACTCTACACTAAATTTTTACACCAAAATTTTATTCATTTATAAAAATTAAAATAAAATCATCATTCTTAATTAATATATACTTTATATTATTTAACAAATATGACTAATATTATTGTAACAAATTAATAACACACAAAAATATAATATTTTTATTGCACATTTAACCTCTAATCCTCTGAATTACCATATCGTTCCCACAAATGTTCAATCAATACATTACAAAGTTTATAATGAGCTTCTTTATCTTTAATTTGCTTATGTCTAACAAGGAATTCTTGAAATATAATTATATCGTCTCTATTGATATTAATTTCAGGGGCTGGCGTTTTGCTCTAATCTTGTATGGCCGCTTGAGTATCACGTTCGTCCTCAATGATCATATTGTGCATTATAATGTATGCTGACATAATATCATGTAATATGGATTAACATATTTTATTAATGAATTTATTACACTTATAAATAAGAATTAAAAATAAATTTAATATTATATCCAATATTAGTATAATTTTAAATGTCTCAATGAGATCTTTGTAATAATATGTTTTGTGTAAAGTAATATATATTTCAAATTTAATTACTTAGTAAATTATGTAAATAAATCAAATTGTGAGAAAGACATAAAAGAAATATGTTAAAAAAAAATGGACAAAGTTGTCTTTTTACAAATTTTGGTGCATGAATAGTAACACACCAAATTTGGTGTATTACTATTCATTACACCATTTTGGTGTTATATTTTGGTGTCTTTCTTGGTGATTTGGTGCTTTCGTTGGAGATGGCCTCACTCCAAGAAAGACACCAAAATCTTATGCCAAAATGGTGTAATGAATAGTAATACACCAAAAGTTGTAAAAAGACAACTTTATCCATTTTTTTTTTATGTCCTTCTCACAATTTGATTTATTTACATAATTTACTAAGTAATTAAATTTGAAATATATATTACTTTACACAAAATATATCATTACAAAGATCTCATTGAGATATTTAAAATAAAACTAATATTGGATATAATATTAAATTTATTTTTAATTTTTATTTATAAGTGTTATAAATTCATTAATAAAATATGTTAATCCATATTACATGATATTATGTCAGCATGAATTATAATACATAATCTGATTATTGAGGACGAGCGTGATACTCAAGCGGCCATACAAGGTTTGAGCGAAACGCCAGCCCCTGAAATTAATATTAATAGAGACGATACAATTATATTTCAAGAATTCCTTACTAGACATAAGCAAATTAAAGATAAAGAAGCTCATTATGAACTTCGTAATGTATTGATTGAACATTTGTGGGAACGATATAGTAATTAAGAGGATTAGAGGTTAAATATGCAATAAAAGTATTATATTTGTGTATGTTATTAATTTGTTGTTGCAATAATATTATTTATATTTGTTAACTAGTATTAACTTAATATAAAGTATATATTAATTAATTAAGAATAATGATTTTATTTTAATTTTTATATAAATAAAAATCATTGTATAAATATAAATGAATTTAGTTAATGACTAAATTATTTTGGTATATTCTTTAAAAATAATTTGGTGTAAAAATTTTGTGTAGAATTGTTGGAGTAACACTAAATTTGGTGTAAAAAGATTATTGGAATATTCTCTTTTACACCAAATTTGGTGTAAAATTTTAGTGTAATGGTTGGAGATGGCCTAATAATCATTTTAATATCAAGGGTATAATAGTCATTTATTATATATTACATTACATTACATTCCATCCATCTTTTAAACAACATTTCACTATATTACATTATAAACCCTTCCGTCCCTCCCAAATAACTTTTCACTAAATTAAATTCCATTCCATTATAAACTATTTCGTTCTGTTCCATTATATTCCATTCCATTAATTAATATCCAACCAAACATGCCCTAATATCAACCTTATTGATTGGGGGTATTAATCACCTCTTCATCATACCTAGATCACGTCTTCTCCTCCTAGCAGGCCTAGCTTTGGGCAAGGGTAGGGCACCTACCCAGGGCCTACTATCATGAAGGACAAAATAGGCAACAAAAAGGGTTATTATTTTACCTCATTTTGTTTTTTATGAAAGTCAAGGGCTCACTCTTAACTCTCATAAAGAACAACAAAAGGGTTTCGATTTTGCCTCTTTTTTTCTTTAAAAGGGCTCACTCTTGATCCTCATAAAGAACAAAAAAAGGGTAAAATAATGGTCCTTTTTTCCTTTGCCTAGGGCTTATAAAATGTTAGGAACGAACCTGCCTCCTAGGGTGATCTGTCACTTTAGTTATAAAGGAGTATGTAGTGACGATATAAGCTACTGGTGAAGACCCATCAAGTATAATAAAATCACAAGCCCAAATCCTCAAAAAACACACCATTCCAGATTCAAAACAAAACATCTAAATATTCAACTAGTTACCCTAAATGCATTGAGTTCAATAGCTTCAAGAAATAATGAACACAATAATCATATTCAATCAAATTATAAAAGTAGAAAAGAAAACACTCACAATCTACAAATTGCTTTTCTAAAACACCAACCTAAAGGGCTATGCAACTTTCAAATTGCTTCAAGCATGATTGAGGCATGTTTAGTTTTTAAGGAAACCTTAAAACTATAAGACATATATATTTGAGTTTTTCATAACCAGAATAAAGCGTGCAATTTCCAAAAGATCCTAATGTGTAAACTAGACCTATAAATATAGGAACTTCAATAAAGGTCTTACAAATTTCAAAGAATGACAATATTCATATTGTTTTCAAGAAACAAAAAGGGAAAGACAAGCATTGAACTTTTCAAAATAAAACTCTGAGCCATAGATAATTTTGTTCAATTAAACAAAATAAAATTTTATATTTTAATACCTAATCATTATTAGGAAAATTCATAAAAAGTAAGGTATATGAGATAATACCAAAATCATGTAACTTTTGCATCAATAAATTTTAAACCTTATTTTTATCAAATCAATAACAATTAAGCAACTTTAATCAAGTTAAATAATTAAAAGTGGGTCAGATACTACTGTTAAAAACTAATTGTGATCTAATAATCGACACAATAGAAAAATAAAATTCTTAATTTCTCAATTAAATCTCATTAATTGAACAATTTGAAAAGTATAAATCATAAATAAAAGGGTGGTTGAAATGTAACTAATTTGGATTCTTGCATAAAATTTTCTTCTTGAAATGTAAACCATAAGTTATTAACGTGTCCAACCTATAATGATATCTACAAAGTAAAAAAAACATTCAACTTTGAAGAGGAGAAGGCAAGAATGCTAGCACCTAATGGCCTTCCTCCTATATATATAGAAAGATGAAAGAGTTTTTCCCTATAAAAATTAAGCTTTCTAACTATATTTAAAGTCTAATTTTAACTATAATTTAATTTTAATAATATTAAACATATCATATTTGATCTGTGAATTTTCTCAAACTTCACAATTAAGTCTAATTTAATTTAAATTGATTTTTAACTACTTTTTTATATGTGGCTTATTAGGTTTGTAATATGTTAATAATAATTATAAATTATAATCATAATTTACAATTAGAATTAGATTAGTTAAACCTTTCTAATTTATCTTTAATTATCTAATTAAACTATTTCTAAATATAGATCAAGATTGACATCTAACATTATGTCATGACTATTCAAATATTAGGATTATCAAACTGATTTGACTTAACTTGTCTATATATGGTTATGATGTATAATTTAATCATTTCGTAACCCAATATTCTAATTTGATATAAAGTATGGATTTAATATTTTCTCTTTTAAATTCAATCATGTTAATTAATTTATAATTGATATTTGTAAACATCTTTTAAATTTACTCTAGTCAGATAAATCGTTAAATCACTACTAATTAATAATGGTGAACCATTCTCCTTAATTATTTTAGAGTGACAAGTCCTTTATTAACTTACTCAATTATCTCCATGTGATTGATATTATATCAAAATACTATCAACTAAGTTGTCCTAAATAGAATAGGTCATAATCATTAAATTACATAATAATTTCTACATGAGATGCTTTGGTAATCTTAAGTATAAGGATCAATTATATCACTATCATAACAAAAAATCCACAAAGACATAAGTAATATTCTACTTGGGATCCTCATCATCGAGCTAGTTCAAAGAACTTATTATCTCATAAGTACTCGTATGTTTGCTTAAGTATCTTTGTACTTTAATTTATGAAATCAATTACTTTTTTCATAAGAAAAAATATTATGTGCTAGTTTTACTGTCTATTAATATCCTATTTTGATGATATTACAACAAAATAATTTAGAAATAACACACAAATGTAAATTAGATATCATAATTACGATCTCATCGTAGTTTTAATTGTGCAATAATTATTTCAGGAACTTTACCTTTAGTATTGAAATATCAAATATAATTAATAAAATACATGAAGATAAATAGTACCTTTAATTATTTATATTATAAAATCTATAACTAACCGATTGACTGTAAGACATATACTAATATGTATCCTTTAGAGTTTATATGCTCCACCCTAATGACTAGATCATCAAGTTTAAGGTAGTAGTAACCCAATTAAATTTGCAACATACACTACAACAACAACAAAAATGCTTTAGGCAACGTTAAATTTGTAACAGTTTAAAATGTGTTGCTTAAAACTAATATAATGCAACAGTTTTTAAAGCGTGGCCTTTAGTAAAATTAATAGGCAATGCTAATAGTAATTTGTTGCCATATATTTTATAAGGCAACAAAATCAAAATGTTGTTGCTATAAAATTTTATATAACAATTAAATTCGTTGTGACTTGAAACAATAATTAAGGGTTATAATAAATAGCCTCGAACTCTGACATACTTAGGTTCAAATCCTACCTGAGCCCGAGCACAATCGAGTTTAACCAAACTCGATTAAAATATTATTTAATTTTTAAAAATAAAAAATAACATCATTTTTAAAATCTTAAAATTTTAATTAGGTTGGATTAGATTAATTTATTAATTACTCGGTTAATTTTTGTAAATTAATAAGTTCCTATAAAATATAATTAATTAATTAATTATATTTTATAGGAACTTATTAATTTACAAAATTAATTTGTATTCAATATTCTCTTTTTTAATTAAATTTCAAATAACAATGAACTAAAATAATAATGGCTCTGTCCTTTCCTACTCTCTAAGAGATCACATATTCAAACTTATCCCCTTCGTGCATAGTCCAATCTAGTTAAACATTTGTTCTGTTTCTCTAAATCAAAAGAATCTATCTAGAATTTCTATGAAAAATGCCTCCTCATCGTTTTATGATCAGGGCTCATTTGGCTTCAATCTCTCAGGTTAATCCCCAAAGTTTATGTTATAGGTATGCTCAAAGACTAGATCTTTCTTTGGCTTTCAATAAGGGTTTTTCTTTGACTTTGTTGGGATATGTGTTTTTTATGATAATTTTGAAATCGTTTTTGCGCTTTAGTTGATATATGCTTTTAGGGCATTTGAAATTCGTGGTAATTGCAACAAGTAATGGTCTCCTGTAATGGGGAAAGGTTTGGTTATTTTCAGTTGTGAGAACCTTTTCTAAATATAATTTAGGTCTTTTCTTTTGGGTGGATGGAGATTTGCTGCTTTATTTTTGTGAGAGAGTTCATGAGTGTAGTAGCTGAAAATTGGGTTCGATTATTTGATCAGAATATTATTGGTTTTTGACCATTTTGGGTCAAATTTTGATAGCAGTTTTAAACATTTCTTATTAGAACTTTGTTATAATATTTATGTTATTATTGAAAGATTTTAGTTTCTTTGCTGAAATATGAGTTTTGGTCTTTTTTGGGTTTACTTGTGTTGCATAAATCATGTGGTTGAAGGCTTAGTTTCAAGTTCAATTAGTAGGGTTACAAACTTGGTTTTCCAGAAGATGATGTAGTTTCTTTTTGGTTAGATGGGTAAGTAGTTCGTAGTGTACTTTTCTTTACAACATCCTCATTATTTAAAACAAACAAGGGTAGTCTAGTGCGTGTTATACTCATTCAAAGTCACTGCTTTATTTAAAGATGAATCAGGCACATTTCTTAGATTGTTAAGAAAGTTGGGGACTTGCTTTGGATGTTTTCATGAGCGATATTCATACTTATTGCCATTAACAACACCCATTTGTGATCATATGATTATGATATATGTTAAGCTTCTTGCTAGTATGTTTAAGTGATTTTGCTTTTGTGCTTCCATGCAATTGTTTAAGTATGGAGATTGACAGTTCATTTGGGGATCCTGATACTTATAAGGAGTCTAGTTTAAAAGTGAGGTACATTTATTATTGTGAGTCACTTCTTTGCCCTGCCTTATATTGGGAACTATGTACTCATTAGTCTTCATAAGGTCATTCTTCATTAGTTTCCTTAATGTCCTTTTTTCTCTTCGTTGCATCTTGACTCAGAATTGTGTTAAGTCAGAATTTTGACTTCTCGTATAAAGTGATTTTGATGACAAACAAAGATAAGACAGAATGAAAAGC
>JANZLX010000212.1:11682886-11696770 GCA_025531955.1 Erythroxylum orinocense
ATTAAACAAGCAAGTAATACTGATTCTTAAAAATATATAATATAGTTGCTAATAAATAATAAGAATATAATAATATTATCTTGTACAAATAAAAACATAGCTTTATTTATTAGAAAGGAATAAAAAAAGAGTTGATTTAGTAATAGACTATGGGATTGTATTTTTTGTATGGCTGCACTTTTTATAATATAATATTTAAAGTTTTAACTATGATATTAATTACATTTTCTACACTAAGTTGCAATAAGAAAATTGATATTTTTTGTGTTTATTAGTTTTTATTATTTTTTATTTTAACATGATAAAATAAGATTTAATGACGTTAGAAGAATAATTTTATTATGTTTTAATCAATAAGATCTAGTAGAGCAGTTCGTTCCCTCACTATTGCTTCTATGTCGGCTTTTAGTACAGAAAGTTGAGTGCTTGATTCATTTCATAGCTCTCTTACTCCAAAGATAGTGGAGACCCTTGTTTATGGACAAGATTGGTTGAGAAAATCACAAGCTTCTCTTTATGTGGAAGAGAGACTTAAAGAACTTAAGCAAATTGAATCAGGTAATCTAATTTACTTTACCTTGTTTTAATATACAAATAAATAAAAAAATTATTTTTTTCAATTAAAAAAGAAATAATAAGTCTAACTCTTTTTATTTTCTACAAATGTTGCTTCATATATAACAGTGGATCATCCTACCATCCTATTCGAAGAATAATTGTTTAATAATTTCTTTTTTCTAGTACGGATCTTTTATAAGACATTGTTTGGCATATTTTTACTTTGCTTGGGTTTAACATATTGGATTAATCTTTAATGGATTTTATATGTATACTTTTATAAATAATGTGTATTTGTTTTCACTAATTTTTTATAATTTTTTTATCATATATATTGATATGAATAGGTTTTGGATGCCCTGAGAACCGATCCTGAAAATAAGTTAATCGATCCTATAAGTTCTTTAGGTTCAGGTGTAAGTTCAAGTTCGTGAAATTGTCAAACCTGACATTCAGGTTCGGGTTCAGGTTATTTATGAACGGATTAGGTTACCCTACTATGAACACCCCTAGATCTCAGTTTAGCTTATTTATTTGTGCTTAGATATAAGGTTTTGCTTAATATGCTAATATCAAATTCTAACAACTTCATCTCACTTTAGATGTTCGAAGAAAAAATTATTTAACCTCTGATTTATGGAAGATCTTCTCTTATTTTATCATAGAGACGCTTCTCAATTTCTGCTCTCATTAATGAGCTCAATACAATTGCTTAGCTCTTGAATACATAAAAGAACTTAAGCAAAATTTTCTTATTTGTATCAACCATTTACTCCTTACATTCTCAAAAGTTAGAGGATTCAACAGAGGTTGCATCCCTGTTAAGGAAATTGGGATTCCTTTCTTCTCAGATAAGCTCACCTCTAAAGATTGTATACTCCTTTGTAGGAACAAATTAGGAAACCATTTGACAATTATAAATGCCATAAAATTTGTTATTGCAAGTGTATATTTATATTATTCTTCTTATTTTCTTTTATCAGAAAGAGTATTAGAATTTACTAAGAAAATAAAAGAGCAACTCTGTTGGAAGGTAGTTTGAGTCTTAAAATAAGAGAAATGAGTCAATTTAGCTCCATCAATTTTCTCAATAAAGTATTACTAATTATAACAATTTGACGACCCTTGATAGATTGTTAATCATACGGATTCATTTAGACTATATATAATTGGCAACAGCCTTTATTAGATAAACATATCTCCAAACTCATCGCACTCATATTTAGGTATTCTGGAAAGGTTTATGTCTTTGAGCACCACAACAAAAACTCTTTCCCTCCATATCAAAGAATAAGTATTAATTGCAAAAATTTAATGATACTAATTAACCTAACTCTAACAATCGAATTCTATCTTCCTTTTCACCAGCTTTCAAATTTAAGTTTCATACGATGATTGGTAATTAAGGAGAATATGAAGTTGCTAGACAAGCCCTACTATCTTAATCTCCAATTGTATATATGCTTGTATTTTTTCATTGTCGCTTCTCACTGCATATATGAACTTCGATCTTCTTTTTTTCCAAAATCAACGTGCAACTCTCATCTTGGAAGGATACGATCAAATAGGTTATTGGTCTGTGGTTCAGCCAGATTTTGCTGAGGTTGAACGTTGTTGCATGGATCCATTATTCTGCGTGATCTTGACTATCGGATACCTGCAAAATAAATAAAGACACGCCGGGGTTTGGTTCCCGAAAAGCCCCTCCGACGCTCAAGTTAGTCTTTTGTAGAATATTTGGCTGCTGAGAACAAAGAAGAATAACTAGGATTGTAATCTCGTACCTGTATCTCGGTAGAATAGTACCTTATAGTTATATACGACACGAACGCTAGGTTTAGGTCTTTATGTAAATCTTTACGTTTGCATGGGAGATTAATGCTTGGTGGGTCGTGGACATGTGAACATGAGCCTGGGCCTAACACAGCCGACCCAACCAGTCTGAATTATTTGAATCTTG
The DNA here is from genome assembly GCA_025531955.1 of Erythroxylum orinocense. Lineage (NCBI taxonomy): Eukaryota > Viridiplantae > Streptophyta > Magnoliopsida > Malpighiales > Erythroxylaceae > Erythroxylum > Erythroxylum orinocense. The sequence goes on from JANZLX010000212.1 coordinate 11,685,405, forward strand.
AAAAAACTACCATAGGTTACTTCTCCCTCGACTATTATTTATAAATTATAGTCCATTTAGGCGAAAAGGAGCAATAAAATTTTCTTAAGAATAGTTGGAAACATTCTTCTCATATTTATAAATCCATCATTTCTTGAATATGTTAGTAAATATATAAAACCAATTAAGTTGACCTCACACAACAGCTTATGCTATTGTGGTGAAATGGTCACTTAATATGGTATCAAAACCTTTATGACCAAGTGGTCGTGGATTCAAATCCTACCACCCACCTATTATTCAGCACAAGGCAAAGTGGATATGTACAAATTTCAAATCCAAAGGACTTTCACTTGAAGAGGTGTGTTAATAAATATATAAAATCAATTAAGTTGACCTCACACAACAGTTTAAACTATTACGATGAAATGGTCGCTTAATAAAATAAGAGAAATTATATATTTTACCTAAGTTCAGTGGCACTTCCCTAACTAATTGGAAACTTTAATTCGACATAGTTTCTGATGACTGATATTCGTGTGTTTCTTTATACTCGCTTTTATTCTAATGGGCTGTATTGTTGTATCGTGATCGTATAACTCTGGCTAGATGTGTAACTTTCACATTGAGATCCCGTGAAAAACGAAGTGAGTGGTCAAGAAAGGAATATTTTAACAGGGACTAGTCCTGATCGATCATGAAACATGAATTAGAATCGCGAGGCGGACATATAGCCAAAAGGCATTCAATGCTTATGCAGACAAAGGTCAGTGTACAGCATCCCACGACCCCTTCACGTAATCCCACTAAAATCCCACTTCATCTAAGCAATGAGCCGTTCTTTGATCAAGCACAACTATATACCCTTCATCGTTGTTATAATCCATTAACGTTGATCATATTTCCTTCACCCCAGCTACTACAACAGATAAGCTTATTGGCAACAAAACCAAACATCGCTAAATATTGAAATTTGCAACAAAAAATGATCGTCATTCTAATGATCGCTAAATCTCGGTAGCAAAATAACATTCGTGATGTTCTTTCTGAAATCGTCATAAAAAGTTTTGGATACACAATAATTTCATCGGTAAAACATATAACAAACAAGAACAAAAAACGTCGTACATAGGATTAAAGTCAAGTTACTGTAGTGGGTTATTGCTGTTCTTTTCCAATGGATATTGGAAAATTTAATGAATAACTTTCTTCATTTGAGTTTTTCTCGATAAAAAATCTTTCGACTTAATCACTGAAATTTTTCCTTGGTAGTTCTTGCTTGTATAGTTGTTGTTCGAGCACGTACGATTTGTTGTTGACTAGCTCTCCTTTTCTCAAAAATCCGAATACATGACCTCTCTGCAAACGTGCTGCATCCCTATATGTTGATTTTTTTCCCCCCTAATTATGCTTTCTATTTCTCAAACAGAAAAGCCTAGAGTTCATGTTATTGATGTCATCATTTCTGGACATACAGTTACAGTAATTACTAAGTGGAAAAGGTACAGAGTTATAAAGAATTTTTGCCACTATGGCACAAAAAATTCAAGTAGGACTCCAATCAAATAATTTGCGAACAGTGAGAAGGAAGCATTTAAAGCTTCCTTGTCTATATTATCATCAGAAGATGATATTATCCCTGCAAGTGTACAGTGATAGAGAGAGAATTAAGGAGCGAAAATAAACTAAAAGCGCAAGAGTTTTCCATGATCACGAGGCGAGCTACGTATGTGGCTTAACAATCATTCGTGTACGCGTTGAGGGGCCGTGACTTAGATAGGGACATCATGAAAAATTATCGTCTAAGGTGTAGTAATATAGAATGGGTCCAAACATAGGTAGTTGTCATTGGTTCTTGCAAATCCAAAAGGGTCTATGTCACTAAGCTACAGGACATGAATATCCTCGATGCCAAAAGGTCCCATATATTCCCCCTTTTGTCTCCAGATACGCTATGGTGGTGCCTGAAATTTTCCTATGGGCAAGGGGTAGCTTGGGGTAAAGACCTTATACTATAATATAATGCATGGGCAGTGGAAACCAGAGACAAATTAGTCAACATCAATATGACAATCGTCTCTCGTTACTGAGCTTACTTTGAGGATCAGGGTTGCTTTGCTGAAATACATATCATTAAGCAGATAGGTACATCAAAGAGATAAGATCAATAAGAATAATTCTCTCTTCTTTTGAATTCAAAGATAAGGTTAAATTACATTCATTCTTACGCTATTATATGTGTGGATCAAAATTTGCTATAACCACCTCTTTGCTCTCTTCGTAAGTAGAATTAGATTAAAAACAGAAAATAAGATTGCGATATAGGCAGACCGGATAGGATAAAAGGTGCGTAGTTAGTTATGTTATCTAATAGTATGGATATGAGTTTTTCGTTGGAAAGTTCACGTAAGATTTATCTCCAATTCAATTTGTCAAAGTAATAAGACCTTTGTCATCAAAAAATCCATTTCATTCATTGTTAGATAAATATATTTTTACTTTTTTTTTCTAAACGATAGAAAATCACTTTTACTAAAGGCAGGATCTTCTATCTAACCTTACTCTGTCTAACACTATCCAATCGAAAAAATGTTGTTATTTCTCTTAAATTTTACAAACTCTGTTAATCTTCCAAAATTCGTGGCTTATGAGTCAAGCCGACCCCAGTCAACATCCTCATTGTCTTCATCTTCATTCTCACAAAATCACAAATTTTTGGGCATTTTCTTTCTTTCGAACACTAAAGAAGCTAAGATTCCTTCACTTTCACTGATATTCAAATCGCTAAAAGGCCATCGCCAATTGGAACCCCTCTCACCATCTCGTCTCTCTTCACTCCCTTCCTATACCTTGTAATACCTAGATTTTCGAATCTCAATCACATCAAAGTGTGCGATTTTTACGAACAAGTCTATTATTGAGCTAATTTTCTCACAGACAAGTCCATTATTGAGCTAAACAACTTGAGTGATGAATATATTATGTGATATTGTCTTTTTTCATTCTATCACAAAAGAAAGGATCAGAGAATGATACAGAAAATGCAGGGATGTTTGGGGATAAAAAATATTGATTTAAACTTTGAAATTTCTAAATTGAAGATATTGCAAAAAAGGGGACCAGGAATGGACGACGAAGCATTGGTAGTGGTTTCAAAAAAAATGCACAGGATTGATGTAATTGAACTTGGAGTGTTGCCTAAATGTGACAACAAAAGGGTGACTTAGGCAGCGCAAAACTGTAAATTGCAGGAGATTAAAAGATATAAGTTTGAAATTGTGTGATAATGTGAAAGTTGATATTATAAATTTCTTGGGACTCTTAAGCCGTCACTAGGAAAAATAGTCCCTCCATTTGGATTTTCTCTATATCATAACCAAGTAACATTCTTCTTGCGACATGGATGTTTACTTTGCCAAGGGTATCTTTTGGAGCTTTGGAGTGTATTTGGATGAATTCTTTATGAAGTTCAATTGTAATCTCTTAAATTGATAATATAGTGTAGCTTTTTCCTTTTGCTTTTCAATATCATTTGTTGTCTTCATAAACTCGCTTTATATAAACATGCATCAACTCTCATAAGCAATTGTCATTCTTCTTCAATCTTCCTGAGTTTGTTTGATCAATTCAATGGAATCTTTATAGTGTTCCTAAATATTGCCTCTCTATGTAGTCACCACCACTATTGATCCAAAACCAATACAAAATTACCATTTTGAAGCTTTTGAGAGTATCTCAACTCGCACTTGCACAATTGTGCAAGTTAAGTCACGGCCATAACGTGCTTGGGATACGTATGATCTTTCCCTGGCTCTAAGAAAGAAGTATTATGAAATTAATATGTTGGAGGAGAAGAACAAAATTGACTAGCATCAATGTATAGACCCATGTAAAGTAGGATATGAAAAATTGAAATGGTTAAACAGACAGATGAGGGATGTATCTTTTCGTTTCAAGTTATTCTTGATAATGGTAATTTACTTCAAAGGTTTATATATCTTTTATCTAGGCATCTTCTTAATCTTCCAAAGATGATGTGATACAATTTTGCCTTCATTTAATCACATTGTTGTTGTAACTTCAGAAATATTGATGGGTTAAATGTTTAACCATATCTCTTTTATAGGTTCACTCTGTGATTGAAGGAAATTGTAGCAATTCAGTTCACCAATGTTCGATCTTCTCATTTTTCCACGCAGACAGAGGCATGGTTATGCAATTTCCCTATATAGAATTTGATATATTTTTTTAATGAATGATTTTGTAATTACCTTAGATAGTGAAAGAGTAGAAAGAAGCAAATAATATGAAATTGTATTGTATTGATTGCATGTTGCTGAATAGCTTTTACAGGTATTTATACATGTGTTTTGGTATCTGATAATAATAAAAAATGATACTTGAAGATAAATAAGATACACAAAATAAAATCAAATGAGATACATAATAAATGGAAAAGATCATTTCTGATATGAAGATCTGTTAATGTTTATCAGATAGGTTCTTTCCTCCATATCCTAATTTCAACAGCGATCCACCCCTCTTTTTGATGCGTTAAGAAATCAATCTGTATCTTATGATGTTTGCATCTTATATACAAACATATAGTAATGCAAATAGTTTTGCAATGTGTTTAGTAGATAGGGATGATTTTTGTTTGTTTGTATTTGGAAGACCAAAATAAGCTGGAAAGTGGAGTGCCCTCTTTGTCTTCATTATATCTTATGCTCTCTATTTTGGTACTTTAACACTTCTTTTTATTATTGTCTAGTTCACTAGAAATTTGTCTTTCTCTTTCCCATTGATTTCCTTTTTTCTTCTTGATAAAGTTCTCAATTTTTCTTGTGTTTCATCATTGTCAAAGATGTGAGGTATGTTTTTAAAGGATAGGGATGATTGTCATATTTGCAAGCATCTTTCAACAACATGAGTCAACGTTGCTGCAAAATGTCACGTGATTCATATCTATTGTTGGTCTTACTCAAAAGATTAATAATTTCATAATTTAAGACTAATTAACTTCAATGATTAACATTCAAAAAGGTGAACTACTCCATGAAAAACAACATCAAGTCCAATAATTCAAGTTATTTGATGCTGGAGTTGTTATGTGAAAGCTGACTTAAAATCATCGACAATCATCATATAAGTATTGAATAACCCTTCAGGTACACTTAACTACTTGTTAACCACGTAACGTTGTACTTGGACAATCTCATATTGATTTGTCAATCTTGAATCAAGATAAGTTTAATGCATAACTTAATTCAGAGTTTAAGAAAACGGCTTATCCTCATTCATATTAAGAGACTGAGACAACAGTCTAAATGAACATTAAATTTCGTTATTCTTACGCTTTAGTGAATATTGTGCAACCAACTTTTATTCGAGGAAAAGCTAGCTTCAAGTATAAAAGATTTCAAATGAAAGCTTGGAATCAAAGTTTGGAGACCCTTCACATTAAAGCCAAGGATGCATAAAGCTCTGAAACCCACAAGCAAGAAATATAGATTTAACCCAAAAGAGAACTGCTTAGTGGGAAATTATAGTAGAGTTGATTGTAAAATGAAGATATTAATCACCTTAAGTTGTGTTTATTACCCAAAATTGATTCCTTGTGCCAACTATAATTCACTCTCATAATTGATTGTACTGCAAAAAAGATCAACCAAGAAATTAAGAATTAAAATGACAATATTAATAAACGAATATTTCTCTCTGCAGATCAGAGATGCGAGAGATAGAAATGTCATAATATATGCAAATCCACTAATGAAGCTAATTAGTTATAGAAATCATCTTTATCAAATGGAGCGTCGCATGTATTGCTTCCGAAAATCACTTCCTGCTTCACGGCTAACCCCCATAGCTTTTTCATCTCCAAAAGCACCACCAATTTAAGCACCATTTGTTGGAATATTTACATTTGCAATTCCACATTCACTTTCATGTTGTCTGCGTTATATGTAACCATGTAAGCTCTAGACCAACAAAACAATAGAGTACTACAAAAGAAGACAAATTCATGATATGATAGAAGAAAGTTCCAATCTTGGGCAATATCATACATTTAAGGCTATTAAACATTTGGAAAGCAAGTAAAGCACTTTATACAAGTTAGTGGAGCTTACCCAACCCACTTGAAGATAAGTTCAAGATTGTAGGTGAAGATAGAACTGCTTAATCCTTGTAAGACTAAATTGTTTATTTCAATAGCTTCTTGTAAAGTATAGTGAAGTCATAGGTGTGTGACTGAGGAGTGTCACTCCCTAGTCCCGTGACTCCCCAGTCTCTCACACGTTTTAAATAAACCCCCTCCCTGTTTATCTTCATCTTTTCCTTTTCCTCTTCCTTGTATTCATATCTCATTTTGCTTTTTCTCCACCTGCAGACGCCACTCCTTACACAGTCTCCACCCTTAGCCGTCACGCAGCCGCATGACCTCACACCTAGCCAGTCGCACCCATGGCCAACACACGCCCATGCGACATTCTTCACCTCGATCACCATTGCACATGCCCTCGCACTCTCCCGAACCGTACTGCATAGACAAACACTCGTACCCCCAAACCTTAGCAAATGCACAACCGTGCTGCCCTTGTCGCCTCTCCACTCAATGTCACACACCTGTATGTCACATCCTTCGACACAACGTACGCTCATGTGTCCACCACAACAACTCAACAAGAGAATAAATGTTGTCTATACCAATACAACCAGATATGCCTCTAAGAATGAAACAACCAAGAATTTCCTAATCTCTACCACAAGAGCCAAATTCAGGTATTTCGTGCCTTAACTTTCAAACTAGAGAGCACCAGCGAAGGCACGTCTTTCTTAAGGATCGTTAAATAATTTCGAATAGATTTTTAGATTCTTAAGCACTTATTGAATTAGGAATATTTTATTGAGTCCACGAGTTGGTGCAAAATATAGGTTGGGAACAATTTTCTAAATTTAGGAAAAATTCGTATGTGGAATTGACATTAGAGTTTCTAACCACTTAAGAATTAGTTTGTGAAACTAATGCTAGGGACATTACCGAGAGTTTTAAAGTTTGATTAATGAATGCATATCATATGATCACTTTAGAAGTGATGAATGTTATTTTTGGCTTTCCAAAGAGTGATTTATATGAATATCCTGACGATTTTGTAGCTAAGGATTTTTGTTCCCAAGTGACCAATTCTAAGAAAGTGTTTTCCTTCAATCAGTCTAAATCGAAAATTTTTTGTTTTGTGAGAATAAAGATGAAGGTGAGGAGGATGTCGACTGGGGTCAGCTTGCCTCATAAGCCACGAATTTTGGAAGATTAATAGAGCTTGTTAAATTAAGAAGAAACAACAATATGTTTTTTATTGAATAAAGTTAGACAGAATAAGATTAGATAGAAGATCATGTCTTAATTTTACTATTGAGTATCAGAGTACTAAAAGACTTGTCTCTAAACAAAAAAGGTAATTATAACATACCAAAGGCACAAGATTGTCCGTGCCACTCTCCTTCATTCATAAATTTTGCTTTGTCCCATTTTTTAATTGCAAAATTTGTAGTTGGAGGAGGATGGCACAAACATACACACAGATGATTTGATCGCATACCAACACCTTGAAGCTATTCTTAATTCTTCGACATTAAATTTTACTTTGGTAACATTTTTTGTTAGCCTTGTTGTCACATCTAAGTCGATATGTCATAAAGTAAAACCTCCTTTGTCAGTACCTGAAGTCCCAATTCAACCCAGGATTTCAAATACTGGACCATGCTGACCAGTATGTACCATATCAGACTAAAACAGGTACGATATAAAGAGTCGATTGTACCGGATTTAAATACTGATTGGTATCGATCTATTTCGGATGTATAGGCCGGTATTTAAAATACCGATCGGTATAGAAAATTTTAAAAACTGGAAATTTTTTTGCAAAATTTTTAAAATAATAATAAATATTTTTATTACTAATAATAATTATAAATTTAAATAAAATGTACTGACCCATTTCAGATGTACAGGCCGGTATTTAAAATACTAATCGGTATCGAAAAATTTTAAAAAATTGGGAGATTTTTTTGCAAAATTTATAAAATAATAACAAATATTTTTGTTACTAATAATAATTATAAATTAAATGAAACTTGAAAATAAATTATTTTATTTAAATTTATTTTAATATTTTATATAATATTTATTAATAAAGTATTAATAAAAAATATTTAATTTTTTGAAATAAATAATTTAAAAATTATTATTTATAAACTAATATTTATTTATATATTTTTAATTATTAAATGAAAATTTATTTGAAATGTATATATTTTAAAATTAATTATATTTATTAATAATTATTAAATTAATTTTATATATTAAATTAAAAATTGTGATTATGTCGAATTAAATGTAAAATAAAATATAACGTGAAAAAAACAATTCTAAAAAAAGTAATTCAAAATTTTGATAAAATAGATTTGAATTATTTTCATTATTTTACAATAAATTATTATATTTAGATAATTATTATATAGAGATAATTATTATATATAAAAATAATTAAAATATAATAAATATATAAAAAACTAAAATAGATAAGATATAAACAAAAAAGCTAAATTAAATAAGTTGTATAATATGACAACGAACTATTTTGTAATTTTTAAAAATATTCTAAAACTATTTTATAAATTTAAAAAATTATCTAAAAAAGTACCTAATATTAATTAGTACCGATATAATATCGTATCAGAACTCAATCTAATATGATATTCGTCAAAGTCATTCAACTCTATTGGATCCTCATCTTGGTACCACAAAGCTACCAGGTACTGGGTGGTTTTATCGTGCCTCACTCAGTAGCAATTTAGAGCCCAGGCTTTGCTGGGTTGTAGGTCTGCTAAAGCCACAATCTGTTGGTTAATGTATTCATCTTCTAGGCCTAGTGACCCGACAACTCTTTGCTAGGGCTAGGCATATCGTTGGGCCAACCGCATAAAAACTTGAAAAAACTGATTTTGAAACTGCGCGCACAAGCTTCATAATCTGTGTTTTCTTAGTATCATCCTAAACCTTTAAGCATGTATTTTGTTTGAAAACTAATCCTTCTAATCTTGTATTAGAGGTTAAGCAAGAAATGAAATGTCGTTAGAAGAATAGAATTGCTAATAATTGCTCACCCTGATACAAGGAACATATCTTTCGTACAGTAAATCAAAATAATTCACTTCAAAATCAAGACAGCCTTGCAATAATTGAGAAAGCAGTTTTCCGTTTCCAGGTTTCTTGTTGGGTTGTTCATCATCGATGATGTGCTGGTTAAGAAGTTGAACAATCAGGACTACTATATTAAAAACAATTGGACACGAATTTATTAAACCATGCTACAATCTAATATTGATCTTCTTTTAAAGACTAGTAAATGGTTTAATGCATGCATGCATTAGGATTAGGTATAGAGAAGGGGACAAGATACACTACGTATGGTGACTGATTAAATAACCTTAACCATTAGCAATCTTCATAAAATAAAAATTATTAAATGTGTATAGAAGCGCATTGGTTTACAAATACCTCTAGCTTGTGGCATGTGTTTCTATATTAAAAAACGTTACCTTTCTACATATATGTGAACTGAAAGACACGATAATCTTTTATATTATGAAATATGTCAACTATTTCATGCTAACACATGTTGATGGGACACAAAGAACTTATGCAATATATGATACAAGCAGAGAAAAGCAGCCTGAGATTGTTGAAGACAATGATCACTTTGTGTCTGGAACCTCAATTAAGCAGAGATTCCATGAGTTTGGAACGATAACAATGGTGTCTCTTTACACATCTTATCACATAAAGAACAAACAAGCTTAGTTTTTCCTCAAACCCTAGTTTGGTTAAAGAAAAGATATGGATGGTCATTCAATTTCGGTCAATTGAAGGCAGCTCTTGCATGTCCAATGACGTAAGTTGACATATACTTAGCAACTTAGGGACCATTTGGTTTAGCTGATCTGTAGTTTACGTAATTAAAGTGTATTTAATTGGGAGTGTTTGACCATTGATGTTGTATATAGATATGTGAAATGATACCTTTTTTTATTTTTGGAAAAGTGAATGTTTACATTCTTACCTTACGTTGTTTTCATAAACATGTCCATATTGCAGTTTTAAGATGGAATTCCCATGTCTGCATTTTTTGACTTGGGAAAGAAGATAAGATGTTCATTTCCAATTAAACTAATTGTGCTTGCACCTACCAAGTTTGATTAGACGTAAACTTGTTACTTAATATGATGTATATTGCCCCGTCAATGATTATTTATTTTTAAATATAATATTAATGTTAATGTTTTAAATTTTAAATTAAAATTTTTACCTTCAACGTTTTAAATAAAAATTTAGATTACATTGTTAAAATAAAATATTCTTAACAAATATCTGTATAATTCCTTTAAACGAAATTAAAAGTTGTTTAACAATATAATATTGCACACCATATTTAACAATAAATATTATAGAATCATTTAATTTTTTCCCCATCCAATTCTGTAAACTAAAGGAAGAAACTGTAGCGGAATAAATTGATATACCAACCCAATTTTTTAATTATTAGTAGGTGCATGCCTATCGAATTAAACAATCATATACAAATTGGCTGTAGTTGCCCATGGATACGTGAATGCTGAGCTTGTAGTTAAATCTTGAATTTGTCCTTATCACTCTCCATTTGTTTGTGTGAATGTTGAGCTTGTTACTCGTGTTTTATCTACTTACTTAGTTAAAACTCAATTCCTATCTTTCCATTTCTCTCCAAAAAAATTCAATGCTTTATAAAGCATTTAATGCTGCTTACAGAATCTCAAAGCTTCTCACAATAACATTTAATGCTTTTAGAATAATGGCTTATGTAGAGCATTCCTACCTGTCCATTTCTCTCCAAAAAATTTCAATGCTTTATAAAGCATTTAATGCTGCTTACAGAATATCAAAGCTTCTCACAACAACATTTAATGCTTTTAGAATAATGGTTTAGATAGAGCATTTAATGCTTCTTTATAATAGAAGTCATCCTTTTCTACTAAAATAATCTTAATGCTTCTGAAATTTAAATGGCTCATTTAATGCTTCTAGGAAATCATGCTTCTGTACTCAAATAACCCTAATTTCCAAATGATAATCTAGCATACACGAAAGTCTTCTTCACTATCTATGCATAGCTCCAAGCACCGTCTAGCATACACAAAGCACGATACAATTTTCAAGTTAACTATGTAGAAAGTGAAGTGGTTCCTTGGATTCTTGTAGGAAGAAGAAGTTTTGAAGCAACTCAATATCTCTGTTTATGTCTCTGTCCCTGTCACCCCAGAGCTGCTTCTTAAGATTTCAATCCCAC